>JAUMHE010000085.1:6094344-6110073 GCA_032359235.1 Enteromius mattozi | reverse complement strand
TATATATATATATATATATATATATAATTATCGATTTATTTCTCGAATATAAATTTAATTTATTAAATAATTACATTTGTAAATTGTATTCTTCTCCACAGATGCTTGACCTCTCTTTCACCTCAAGTTCTCAAACATGATAAAGTCTGTTTGTTCTTCAGCACTTCGCCTTCACCTCAGCTTTCTACTACCACAAGTAAGCCCCTTATTCTTGCTTCCCAATGGTTCTTCCCTCATACGTCACCATAGAGGTTTGTTCCTGGACCACACCATCTCTTGGGGAAACGGGGAGTTTGTTTTAGCACAGAGGGGATTTGATTTGACCTGCTTGTGCTGGGAGGCTTCAGAAGTGACCTCATCTTGGGAAACTATTAATAGGACGAAAGGCCACTAGAACCTAGATGTGTGTCTGTGATGTTATTTTTAGATGTGGGGGCAGGGACGGAAACCCCCTTAGATAGAAAGAAGTGCAAAATTCTTATTGCTTGATAATTTGTATTGTAGATAAATTATTGCAGCTGTATTTTTCAGTCAATATTAATTTTTAGCTATCAAGTACAATAAGAGTGGGCTCTGTAATAAACAAACTAATTCTTCTGGACACTATTATTATTAATATTACAGTTGTTTACAACTCAATAGACTGTAGTTGGAATAACATCAGTGCAAGTGGTCCATCTGGAGTGGAGCTAGAACTGAACCCACTTTTATAGCTTTGAAAAGGCTGGTTTTATAGCCTTACTCTTGAATTGGGCTCATGGGGAGAACTGTAAGTGTAACTGAGGATGAAATAAGTCATGGTAAGGGGAGGAAATAAAAGAGTCTGGTCCTTTGATTTGAAAATAGACCAAGATTTATTTGAAGTTCACAAAATCTGTCAAAAACATACCCAGCTTCATACTCCACTTCAAAATCAAAGGGAGAAATACGAAATAATATATTGCCTAAATAAAATAAAACCAATGACATCTTTTGCTGTGAAACTGAAATTCTGAATGAAAATTTGGTTGTAAAATGTGCTAAATTGTCCTAAAAGAAATAAACAAATAAATAATAATAAATAGTCATAATTTTGTTTATACAAAATATATATATATATATATATATATATATACATATATATAATATAAATATATATATATATATATAATATAAATATGTAAATACATTTTATACTGTATTAAATTAAAATATACTTTCAATTTAAAGAATTGAAAAAAAAAATCTTAACAGTCCTTAACAGGTGCTACTTTGTTTAAACAAATTACATTTAAAGTATTTAATAATGATTATTGAATAACCTACGTTTTTTTTTTTGTTACATTTTCATTTAAAATGTGACCCGTGTCTGCAGTATTGAACCTTTCATTTGGATAATTTTTATTTTTAGTATAATTTTGCCAGAAAAAGTTTTAGTATTTTTATCATATGTTAAAGTAAAAAAAAACTTGTGTAATATGTTTTGCTGGTTATTATTGCGTTTGTTACACTTGTATATTTGTATATATTCACCTATGAGATTGAATCTTTTCATGTCAAATCAAGCTGTATTTCTGAATCACACTGTGTCCTTTCCATGTTTTGCAGATCTGGGCTGTCTGCTTCAGTATAGGGGAGCGAGCAGGTGAGTTAAACAACCCCTCACCGCAAGCATCTCACATATCTCTTCTCTCCATCCATAAACTCTCTCTCACTCTGTCCCAGGCCCATTTGTGGTGTCGCCAGCATCCAGCCTGTCCTAAGCGTCCATGCACCCCTCCAGCACCCCCCTGTCCCTCCTCAGACAGCGGTGGCCATCCTCCCCGGAGCTCCCGTACCCCTGGGAGAGGCCAGCTCGCCACAGATGCACCTCACAAATCCGGCACCTCAACCCCAGTCCCAGCAGCCCAGCCCGGAGCAGAATGGCATCCTGGACTGGCTTCGTAAACTACGCTTGCATAAATACTACCCTGTCTTCAAACAGCTAACCATGGAGGAGGTACGTGACTTCAAGTGGCTCTTTCACTTGGTATGAGAGTCGTCTCTGAGATAAGAGATGAAATTTATTGCAAGAGATGTTCAGGGAACAGATTTCGGATATTGCAGCCAAGAAATACATATTTCCTTCCTGACATATCTCTCCCACTACAGCTTATCTAAATTTGATCTCTTTTTTCACTTTCTCAGTTCCTCGCTCTCACAGAAGAGGATCTCAACAAGTACGACCTCACTCAGGGGGCCAAGAAGAAACTAAAGACTCAGCTGGAGCTTCAGAAGTGAGTGTGATTTGGGCTTAAATTGTGATGCCGATATATTTGATCAGCGTGCGTCATTCCATAAACAACCTTAGAAGCATTGAGGGATTATTTAAATGCAAATACTTCTGCCGTGATAAATGGAGAACGTACTCAAAAGTCGCTTTTGAATAAAATTCAGCTTATCGTCTGCTTTCCATGGGTATAAATAGCTCACCATTAAATATGCCAGGTAAAAGAGTGTTGTAAATAGGTACAATCTATATTTAACCTAATTTGCATAGACTGGAAATGTTTTCATGCCATAAATAATGACAGTGACACTGATCAGCTCATTTAGTGCCAATCAATGTGAATAACACTATTTAGTGAATCACTCTGGATTTTGCTTTTTACTCATTTCAAAATATATTTGAATAGACAGTTATTTTAAATTCCAATAATAAATATGCAATATTTGCAAGCGCAGCCTTTGAGAGTGCAAGAGACTTCAAAAACATTTTAAAAATCACACTGACCCCAAACTTCTGAACAGTTTTGTATGTAGAGTTTATTTAATGCAGATTAATGTATCATTAATGAAATAGTTTCTCTTTTTCCTAGTTAAAAAAGGAAGAAAACAATGAAAATTTTAACAGTTCTTGGGCCAACTATTTCTGTATCCTATATTTAATTATTTTAACAATTATTTAAATGTTGGTAAAGGATCAATTTTCACAATTCCAGGGTAGATCACTTCTTTCAGATAAGAGTTTTGCATTGAGACTATTCCTCAGTGAAAACACATCATTCTAATTCTTTTTCCATTTCTCACATTAGCAAGTTTCCATTGCTCAGGTAGAGCTGTGGAAGCTAAGATATCTTAACAGATAACAGGAACTTATCCTCGGGAGGTTTTCCATGCCTGAAAACAACAGTAAAGATTATACTGGTTCACATGTCTCGTGGTTTCACTGACACTAGCTAAACTTAAATTATTTCCACTCTACTTTGTAAAGAACTTGAATCAGCCTAATCCTACCTATTGGATATATTTAAAAAATATTGTTTTTCTCATTCTTTGTTCTGTTTCTTAAAAGTCTACACAGATTATCAGCATTAAGTGAATGCACTGGTAGAATTATGCACATGCAGTAGGTGCAGGGATATTTTTGTACACAGCGCCATCTAGGTGTCATTGTTGGAAAATGATGTTCTACAAAATAAATCTTTGACTTTCATGATCCAGTCATTGTTTATCTTCAAATGGTACATAAAGTCATAAATAATATTTTTGTTTTCTTGTCAGAGAGAAGCTGGAGAAGAGATACGTGGAGTCTCAGTTTCCTGTTTCCTGTGGTGGAGTTGCCAGAGTGACCCCTTCCAGTCATATCGGACCCCTGACACACGCACACTCTGGAAGTGGTACTGTACACACACGTCTAAAAAAATAATACTAATTGATATGTTTATGTTATTAGCATTTAAATTAAAGTATCCACAAGTTTATATAGTTGTTTGAATTCAAGAGATTATTATCTGTTTTTGTGTGTGTGTGTGTGTGTTAAGAGCTACGTGTAGACATCGAGAACAGCTCGTTGCCCATTCCACGGGACAGCAGTTCCTCCTCAGGCTATTCCAGTGCTCCTTCCAGTCCAATGACCCCTTTATCACGTGATACTTCTTTTGATCGGGTCAAAGACCTTCACAGACGTAAGAACTGATGTTTTTTTTCTATTAATATTTTTTTAATGGATATTAAATAGTTTACTGTAGTTGTACGTATAGTATATTGTGACACAAAATTGATTACATATATATATGTATAAGTAATTATAAATAATTAGAAAAAAGATATTAAAAGTAAAACCGTAAATATTGTTTAATATGTATTATTTAATATATAAATATATAATTATTAAAATATTGCATATCTATCTATCTATCTATCTATCTATGTGTATGCTTGTGTTTGTGTATATATATATATATATATATATATATATATATATTAGTGCTATCAATCGCAAACTAATTAATCACAAACTGAAATTAATTTTGATTAATCCTACCTTACTAATTTTCTGTTATATATTATTATGTTATATATTCAGTTTCTATTAAGTTTTTAAATATAATTTTACAGAAACAGCCAACAGTAGCCCCACCCCAGCATTAAATATTTTTAAAGGGCTAAACTGAAACAATTCCACAAATGTTGGAATGTTTATTTTTAATTTGAATAAAATGAAAACTAAAATAATTTCAAATCACGTGAGCCAATATTTTATGCACAATAGAACAAAGATAATATAACAAATGTTTAAACCTGTAGATGATGCGATTTGCTGTAGATTATGAGATTTGCCAAACCTTTGCAATTTGACATTAGGGAACGTTGTTTTTAAAGTATTCCACAATCTATTTACACACTCTTTTACAGATTGGAGAACCTCTGCCCATCTATACTTCTGAGAGGCTCAATTAACGTAATTAATTGCTAGTAAAAAGTTCTCCCAGCTGAATCTTTTCAAAATTTCTTGCTTTTTCAGCCCTTTGATGTCCCTGCCTGCGTTAACACGCTAATTTTGACAGCATTTACTGTACATACACACACACACACACACATATATATATATATATATATATATATCAGTATACACTATTTTTTTACTTATTAAATTATTGCATATAATAAAATTTTAGGTCTATATCTCCTTCCAGGTTTAGAGTCTGGTTTGGATCCTGGTGAGAAAGAGCGGCCATGCTTTCTCCTTAATCCTGCGGTATCCACCGGACCCAGCCGTCCTACTGCCCAAGTCCTCCCAGTCCAGAACGATCCCTCCCTCTGTCCCTCCCAAATGAATTTGCCCCCTCCATCCTTGCCCCTCCTTTCTCCAGGCCGCGTTATCAACTCTCCCCGCAAACTTCGTCCACCCCCTCTTTGTTCAGAAGAACGCCCCAAACCGATGGGGTCTGGGGTCACGGTGGGTGTCCGGCTTGAGAACATCTTCCCTGGGTTGAATCTTGATGGTTCTCCGGGGCACCAAGATGTGTCAGGGCCCCGTGGGCCCCTCACATTGCTTCGCTCCGCTCCAGGTCTCATGGTGGAGACCAGCACTGCTCTTACCTCCACGTCTAACACCCTCCATCATGTTTCCCACCCACCCTTACATTTACAAGTGTCGTCTTCTGTTCCACGCACCGGATCGTACCCTTTCTCCACCCCGTCCTCCTGCCCCTCATCGAGTTCCTCCACCAGACCCACCTTCTCACCTGTCAGTGGAGTTCCAATAGCAACAGCCAGCAATGTTCCCATGGCGGCAGTACCCGGGAACACATACTGTGTAAACAGTACACACACAGTCACACCCAGTTCTAGCCCAGCATCCACTGAGAATAGCGGCTACGCCTCAGTGCAAGCAAACAGCACCAACTCCAGTTCCTCATTGTGCGTTTGTAGCTCTTGCGGTTGTAGCGGCAACTGTGGATCGTACGGAGCGCTTCCAGCAAGCTACGCCGGATACTTTCCACATCCGTTTTCAGGAACGTCAGTATTCACCTTAGGGCCTTTGCTTCATTTCAGCCCCCTCCTTACAGGAAGTGGTACTGTCTCGCCTTTCTCCTACCCCCTGGTGGCCCCACCTATTTACAACAGCAGTCTATCACATGACTCGCAACAAAATCTTGTTCTTCCACCGGTGCAGGGTTTTCTAGGGGGTGGGGGCGGTGTATACCAGCCCCATGGAATGATGGGAAACGGAAGCTCTGGTCATAAGAAAACAGGGAATGTGTCCTGCTATAACTGTGGGCTGAGTGGGCATCGAGCACAAGACTGCAAGCAGCCAGCAATGGACTCCGCACAACAAGGTAACAGCACTGTTTGTTAAGTAGTGAACACCCGAGCAACCACATATCAGTACTCTAGCAACCACCCAGAACATCCTGAGAGCAAATTAGAAGCCACCCACAATACTTTTTAGGGCAGGGCTGTCCAGGACCAAGTTTGGACAGCCCTGTTTTAGGGCCCTATGATTTCCGCAAAGTGGAAAATGTGGACGAATTGCGGAATCCGGCCACAAAAATGATATTTACTGGATAACGTGAAATATCGCGGAATTTGCCAAATTTAGAGTGAATAATTTAAAAGGAAGTCATTACACTTAAAACAAGACATGATATAGGACCAATATCTGTAAATTTTAAGCTGCAAAAAGACTACTTAATTATGTGTCTGTGTGTGAATGAATGGCGCAGAGGTGTGATTTCCTTTACTGTACACATACTGAAGTATGACACGTTTTAGCCTCTGCCGCCTTAATATATGAGTATAAAAAACATAAACATGAATGCTAGAACTGCTCTGTTTCTTTTCAGTAAAACTATCGTCAAAATGGTTTTCTCAGAAACTCTTTAACATAAAAGTTAGGTTAACTTAAAGAAACTCTAGCAGAGACTTTAGTGTGCACAAACATCATTCTTGGTGTCTTCAAAAAATGTAAAATAGGAGTTATTTTTTGCATTTTCAAACAAGCAATTGTTGTTGTTGTTTTTTTTTTTTTACAGGGACGTTTCGACTGAAATATTCCCCGCAGTCAGACAGCCAGGACTCAGGGGAATAAATGGTGTGAATGAACTGGTTTGGACCTGCACCTTCCTCAATGTGTAAAAACACTTGATGTGAGACTCCGCTGAGCAAAGGCATTACAGTTTCTCTTTACAGGACCGATGGAGTTTCCATCAGTTACGGTTTCCAATGAAAGCCTTGTGCCAAAGAATCACTTCACAGTGGATCTTAGTAAAGGGAAGTTCGAAGAAGAATTCGCTCTTTTTGTGTTCTTCACGCCGTTCGCCTCACTTGAGCACTGTGGAGCAGCCAATAGTGTATCAGATCATGCTGCACATGTCATTCTTGGAAGCAAAACGTGGAGATTTTGTTCGCCAAATAATGTGCAATTGTGGTCACGTCTTTTTGCTCACGCTGATAATAATAATAATAAGATACTGGCAATCTTTTTTTCTGGATGTTTAGAAAGGAAGGAGAGACTGATAATTGCAAAAGCGAAAAAGTCATTTTCAATCTCAAGAGGTAATTTTTTAGCTTTTTGACTACAGGAAGTCTTCTTAATCATTGTGTTATTCCTGTTTGTTGTAATCATGGCGTATTTGTTAGTATCTGGGTTTTTGAAAACGTTTGCTACTTACGAATTATATTTTTTTACTACATTCTCTTTGTCACAGAGGTGCCATGTCAAGTGGCACTCAGATAAAATGTTTATACAGTCAATGCACTTGAGACCTCTAAAGCTTTTTACAAATTCACTAGCGTTGTTGAAAATCTACAAAAACTCTTCAGACTTCTGAGTTTTAGTTTTTGAACTGAGAACTGAACACAAGAGGAAACCGTTTTCAGTATGTCAAAAAGTGGGTTTTTCCCATGTTGTTTCTCAATTACATTAGCCTAAAAATTTTCCAAAGGGTTGAGAAAGGTCGCATTTAGCCATTAGATGCCATTCCGTTGTCATTGCCAAACATTTTTGATGTTTCAAAGCAAATTCTGTTCATAAATTACAAAGATCTTGCGTTGCTGGCTATGCATGTCACTTGATTTACTACGTGCTGTATGTATTATGTCTAGTATTATCGCAGGAAAGCTTTTGGCCTAAAACGACAATTTTGACGCAGCCATTTTGTATTCTGAGGTGAATGTTTATTGAAGTTTGACTGTTGAATTTTTGTATAATGTATCACTTTGACACTTTTTAAAAAAACAAATTAAAATGTTTTTGAGAATTGTTCGGAAGTGGTCGACAGAAGTTTGGCGTTTTTAAGAAAAAAAGCTTCAAAGAAAATGCCAGACAGGATGCATATTTCTCTTTTATTTTTAAAATATCAACAGAAATAGAAGTGTGATATTGCTGTAAATCTGAGCAGGAGAAATACATAAATGAGCTTAGTTCGATAATGGGTTGATAATCCTTTAAAGTTAAACTCTCATTCAAACAAAACAGTCACTTTTGTAAATTGCACGAAAGTAGCACATATGAATTGTTTTTACAAGAACAAAACAACGAAAAAATAACATCTCTTTAAATAAGAGCAAGACAAACGGCAATTAAATGCTCAGGAGAAAAGGCATCTAAGCTTATCTGTACAGTTTACTGTAAGACATACAGATGGAAAGAGTACAACAGCTCACGGTTATGTATTTATAAAGGTGTAAATAATCCTCTAATTAAATTGAAAAGTCTAAAAGCGTGCACCTAAAAGAGCAAGGATGTTCGGGCAGCGCTCATGTCTGTGATTGAGCTGCCCTGTCTACCTTGGGCCACAATCGCTAAAAGCCACATTCATTCGCTCAACGTACCCTTGAATATAATTACATTTTCCTTCCTTTTAAAGCATCACACTACAATCAAAGCAGAATTTCTTGTATTATAAATCGCTTATAATTTATTTCCTCAGGTATGTCCCATTGGATCATACTTCAAATGTCAACAAGGCAAGTAGGACGTTGTATCGAACCTTGACTTGTGAAGAACCTCAACGCTCATGACCCAGTTAGCAAAAAGCTTGAGGGAGAGGTAAAAAGACAGAATTGCTTCTAACAGGAAAATGGAACAGTGGAAAACACAGTTAGTCACCTACAGGTAAGGAAAGGCTGTCAAACTCGATAAATAAAAGAGATTCGATGAACAGCGGGAGGGGTTAAAGGTCACCAGAGTGCGTTGGCAGCAACGTGACCCCTCCAAGCTAGAATAAACCTGATGGATAACCTCTATTTGGCCGCCTAACGTTACACTAAATGCCATTTCGGAAATTCAACCGCTAAGAAATTGAGATGATTCCATCTTTACAACCAGTCTTTTGTTCAAGCTTTATGTTGAGTAAATCCAGATCCAAATAACCATAACCTGTACTACAACCTAAACACAATCGACTCCACTTCTGTTATTTCAACTCAAATTATTTAGAGGAAGCCGATATTAAAGGGCTGAGATGTGAGAAGTTAGGATTTAGATAATGGCTGGGATCAGTGAGCCAAATGACTTAAAGTTCAGTTGTTTCCTGTTTGGATGGGGACGGGAAATGGGATAGGGATATTTGCGAGGGAGAGGTCACAAGAGTTCAGGGTAGGTTGTATCATTGTCCGAAAATGAGACATTGCCATTTTTTTTTTACTGGGGACACGCAGTTCCGAATGTCTCCTGGGAAGCGTAGACCATGTACAGGAAGCCGTCCTCATCTCTCTCGCGCTCGTAGACCTCAGAAATGGCAGTGGACACAGATACCATGCTGTGACCGTTGACGAGGAGGAAGAAAGCCTGGTTGGAGTTGAGCTGGAGGCGTCTCCTATTGGAAATGCACATGAACCAGTGATGCATTAGCGAATTTTTTTAAACAGAAATAATCAAGATAAAAAGAAATTATAATGAAAGGAAAGAGGTGAAAGACATTTGTTTGATGTTACCTGATGATCTTAATAAGTTCGCTCATGTTTACGTGGTCAGGAACTAAAAACTTAGTTTTGTCAAGAATCGGCAGTTGCTTTTCTCCCTTGTATCTCTCAATGATTACCTGAAACAAAACCAACAGACTAAACATTAGCATAAATGCATATTTATTTTAGTGTATATAGTAGGTATGTGCTCTACTGTTCAAGCATTTGGAGTCAGTATGTTTTTAAAGATGTCTCTCATGCTAACTAAGGTTGAATTTATTTGGTCAGAATTACAGTAAAACAGTAATATCAAAATTTAAAATCGCTATTTTCTATTATAACTCATTTTTAAATGTAATTTATTCTTATGATAACAAAGCTGAATTTTCAGCCTCAATTTATATACATTTATTCTAAAAACTTTAAATAGAAATTTCAAAAGAACAGCAATTATTTGATACATAAATCTTTCTTTAAACACAATAAATGTCTTTTCTATCATTTTTAAATAAATAAATAATAGTTTAAAAATATATACAAAAAATTTAAAACCTAACCCCAAATTTGTAAACGTCTTTTTTTAATAACTGTATTTTTTTTTATTATATTTATTATGTTTTTCTTCCACCACTTTGTTGTCCAATGCGTCAGTATAAAAAAAAACATTTAAGTTTTAAATTAAGTTTTAGAATAAAGTTTTAGTCTTAAATCGGGTCTTTCCAAACATTCCCATTCAAAGTTGCTCTGTGTGGTGTTTTGTGTCTATTCAGCAGATGGGAAGTTAACCACTTTATCTTGGTTAGCTTGAATAACAATTGGGGCTGGTAACCCTGAGGCATTATCAATAGAGGTGACACCTGGCTACAATACCACTGACTGGTCTTTAAGAGGCTGATAAAGGCCCTATACATACATGCAAACGCAGACATTCATATGCTATCTGTTTTACTAGGTCTATTGACAAGCTTCCTTTTGAGATTATCCATAAGATTAACCTATTATGCTCAATACACACAGCTGAGCATGTTTTAAACACATCACAGTCTCGATCCGAAGGCCATTTGATTTTGTTAATCTAATTCAACAAAAAAATAGAAATTCTATCATTTAACTTGCTCACCCTCATGTTGCTCAAAACTCCAAACACAGAGCATATTTTAAATGTCTCAGGGTTTTTCCATCAATATAACAAAGGTCAGTGGGGTCCAAGTTGTTTTGGACCCCATTGACGATCACTGTTGAAACATTTGAAAATATCTGTTTTAGTTTGCTCTGTAGAAGTCAAATAAGTCTAAAAAGAGGTTAGAAACAACACGAGGGTGAAAAAATTATGAATTTTCTTTTATTTAAGAGTGAGTGAACTATCTCTTTAGTCTATTGTTTTGTGATGATAAATGGATAAGATGCAAATATGCAATACTATGCATTATGCAACAGGGCAAATATGACAATATTCCATTATATACTATACTACCAAGTATGCAAGCATTTTTAATTGGTTATCAATTTTAATCATCATCAGCTCCACAGACGCAAATATAATCTGCTTACCGGGATCTTGCTCGGATGCTGTTCCCGGATCAGCCGTACATCCTCCACCCGCTGCTCTGTAGAGAGGAAGTTGGAGCAGTTATTGGATACAGCAGATCATAATACAGGATGCATTAAACCACAGACATTTTACTGAGCTGGATAAGGGGTTTGGGGTCTCAAGTATCAATCACTTCTCCAAAGGACCAAGTTTAATAGTGTTAATAGTGGTCCACGTTAAACTTGTTAGTCCTATCCTGTGGTTCAGTTTTAACCAAACAAGGAAGGGTGTGAAGCTAAGAAGGATCTGTTCCAAATGAAATTGAATACGTTCGAGGGTGCATAAATAATGACTAAATATTCATTTTTGGTTAACTGTCCCTTTAAGAAAAAACTTAACAATGGATCCAGTGTTTATGTCTGTTCTTCCCAGTTAAATTGCTTGAATATTAGTTTATTTCTTTGTTGTATAAGCATTTGTTCCACATCATTTGTTTCTTAATGATTTAATGAACAGAAATGAAAAAGATACAAGGCCGGCCTTTGTGTACCAGCTAACTAGTCTTTGAACAAGAGATATGACTCAGCATGACAGGACAGTATCTACAGCAACCATAAAACGACAAGTGTAGAAAACACAGCACCGCACTGATATTGTAGGACAAACTACTTTTAAATAATTGAAGAAATCAAGGAATAAGATCAAACTTCAGTCTGGGGACCATGATGTCTTGTGTTGGTTCATGAACTTGGCTGAGCACGTGCTGCTGATGATGAACCACGCAATTATTGAGTAACTGTGCTAACTTTTGATGTCTGACTACGTTACTAAACCTCACCCATTTCCGCAAAAAATAGTTCTTTGGTTTCGTTTCGAACACATGGTTCATCCTTTATTTAAGTTTTATTAATAAAAACATTCACTGTACCTAAATATATGGAACTAAATATGATGTAAACAAAAATAAATAATAATAAATGCGTAAAATTATCAGTTACACTTCTCATAAAAAAATTTAAAAAATTAAATAAAACGTGTTTTGTCGACACGAGAAGAAGAAGAAAGAAAGAATACTTTAGAAAGACGTCGCTACTAACAAGAGTTTGTTTTGGGTGATCGTCACAACATTGGCTGAAGATTAATTATCATTTACTGGCTGATATCTCATTTTTTAAAATAACTATTCACATAAAGACACATGGGCCTTATTGCAAAAACTCAAGTATGCTACATTCTCTAACGTTATAAACACAAAAAGTCCAAAATGCTGCCTGGATACGTCTCTCACTATCTTATCCCCCCCCAAAAAAAGGATGAAAACATGATTGGTAAGGTTATGAAAAAGATAACTCTTCGCCTTTAAACAGGCCTATAACTGAACACAGTCATCGCTGTTGCAGAAATGCTATTTTTCAGAAACTGTCGATGTTTTCTGACTAGTCGCCATTGAATATTACGAATATCCATTCTGCATCGTTGTTTGTTTACTCGAGTCCTTCCAAATAACCTTAAACGACGAGTCCCATCCCCCAATCCTGCAGCGCCGTGTTTCGCTAACATCTGCCCACAAACAAACAAAGACATGGCAACACAGATTCTTGTTTTGGTATGTTAGAAAATAAGGTAATAGAAACTCGTTATGTTGTTTGTGTTATGGTAATGGTTTATATAGCGTGAAGATACACAGCCGACACCCTTATAACCCAGTTTTACTGGATTGTTTGTAGAGTAACAACAAGACCTATTTTTTCTACATCGCGTGAGTTTCGAGTCCTAATATAACAGCATTTCTACACACAATATTTAGGTATTTTAGGTAACGTTACTATAGGTACTATGTAATTACAAATATAAACGACAGTCGCAAACTTTCCCAGAATATAGGTTTATGGAAAGGTGTCGTGCTAATGAATACAAATATCAAAAATACAGTAGAAAAGCTATGATGATATGAACTCGATGCTTACCAAATGTCCTCCTTTGTTTAAATGTCTTTTCCGAAGGCATGTTTAAAATGAGATTAGACACCGTTTTCTGTAGGCAAACCTGCCTAATTTCTTTCCTTTTCTGTCTCTGAACAGATCTTAATCTGTTATGCTTTTAATGACGCGAAATCGTATATTTCAGTTGCGTGTCGTTGCTTCGTCCTGTGAAGCCCGTCTTACCCAGCAAAACAAACCAGTCAGCTGACCGCTGACGTCATGGCGCATATGCCGTGTACATGAAGGAAAAGGGGAAGAGTTTGAGGTAAGTCGCTCTGACCTCTCAGTGAGGCATATTTTTAGGGACGGTTTTGTTTATGGCAGTTCTTATTTCTTCTGTACGCTTACTCTATTCATACTTGTTTTAGTTCAACTGAGTTATCGGATTCTCTTTGCATATGTCACCTTTTACTGCAGTGAATGTTTACACATGCTGGGGCATGTTGTCACAGTATACGAGGTTAGTTTAATGCAGTAGTAATTTAACAGGTTTTTCAGACAGTGTTTAAACAGCGAAACGGTTAAGATTTAGCAGATTTTGTTTAGATTTTGTGTTTAACACAAGCTAGTGTACATTAATGCTTGCCAGATGACTCAGCCTCAAGTCCCTAAATTATACTGTTATTCTTGTAGTGTTGAGATGAGTCAAAATGGTCACAGGTTAAGACTGAGTCATAAATAATTTATAGAAACCACATTTTTTTGGAATGCTGTTCTTCCACATGGTGACTCTTTGTCTCACACTTTTGACATTTTTCTCACAGTTCGTGATTTAATCTAAATTAAAAAAAAAAAAAAAAAGACTGAATTGTAAGATATGATATCTCAAAATGAACTTTTAAAAATCTTTTTAATCTTTCAAAATTGTCACCTTTTTTTCTCAGTTTTGAGGTTACATCTGACAATTTTGTTTTCTCATAATTGTGAGGAAAAAGTAAGAATTATAATATTAAAAGTCACAGTTACATTTTTTTTTTATCCTGTGGCAGAAATGGGCTTCCATAGGTGTGTGACTGCGTGTGTGTGGCAAGTAGATAAGCTTTTAATGCCATGGAGACAGATGTTGTGGTTTGTTGGTACTGTAAACATTTACATAACAACAATACAGTAACAATGTTTTATTGTATATAACAATGTTGACTTATTTTAACTATCATTAACTCATGATAGAAATTTGTCATTTTGAAAGCAGTGATCTGATGCTTAAAAACATATGGAGTCAAATAGTACAATTATTCTTACTTTTGTTATATTTGTGTTATAAAATTGATAAATATTAACCACAGATACAGTAGCCTATGTGAAAAAGGTACTTGGTTGTTTATTCCCTTCCAGCATATTACTAGGCTTGACAAGGTCTGTTTTGCCAGGCCCTGGTATATTCAGTGACTCACTGACTATCAGGGAGCATGTAAGTGAAAGTGAAAACAATATTGACAATTCAGCATTGTTAGCCGCTAGGCGTCCGTGAGCCATGCTGCAAAATGAGTCATTTTATTAAAGTTAACCTTGTCAATACTGAGTGGACAGTTTGATAGAGTATGTATGAATTGCAGCAGAAAATTAATAACATTAATAACATTTTTCCATCTATTTTAGAATAAAGTTTAGTTTGAGGGCAATTCAGCTTACTCAACACAACAACCTTGAACTTACTACATGAGTCATGTAATAGGCTACATTATAATTTTAGAGTTAGTTTTTTCCCCTTTTTTACATTTTATAATTTAAATGACAAACATTTTGTGTTGAGAATAAGAATTAATCAACAGACTATTAATAGGTAAGCATAAAATAGTTTTTCCATTAACCTTGTGGTATGTTGGATGTGGTTCACTTGCATTAGTTGGAACATCTGCGCTATAATTGCACATTTCCTTTTTTTTCTTTTCCTTCTGTCTTTTTTTTTTTACACTTTTCCTGTGTCATGAAAGAGAAAAATCTTAAAAATATGTTTATACTCACTATTAGTTTGAAATAAAAAGAACAAAATAATATACCTACAGTACATTGGAGACTCTTTAACATTTATTTATTTATTTATTTTATTTTATTTATATATTATATATTCATATTTCATTACAAGGTATACTATTTGGTAACTCAACTATTAGATGCAGAAATACACAAAAAGTGCTATTATAACTTATTAGGTAAACAGCAGATGCATCTTTGAGATACATCTGGAAAAAATCCCATCAAACACATTGTCATACATATTCTATGAGTACTTTCCCAGTAAAAGCCTGTTTTCTTGGAGGTTTGAACTCAAATTAAAACCATCCAGATGTTCAGCATACATTCTTCCGGAAAATAATATCTTACAACTTATGTGCAATAAGTAAAGAAATAAGACATAGCCCATGTCTGTTCAGATTTAGCATTTTAAGTATTTCAAGATTTCGTAATTTGTATCAAGCTCAAGTTCAGTGTCTTATTTACTCTTAACTTTTCTGAACAAGAAAACATATACATATACACTACTAAAAAAATAAAGGGAACACTTAAACAACACAATGTAACTCCAAGTCAATCACACTTCCGTGAAATCAAACTGCCCAC
>JAUMHE010000085.1:6065746-6087199 GCA_032359235.1 Enteromius mattozi | reverse complement strand
ATATATATATATATATATATATATATATATACACACACTTATACTTTTTTATTAAAGTAAATGTATTTAAAAATATCTAAACGGTTCATTTTAAATCATATATATATATATATATATATGAATATACATGCATTTTACCATTTTAGTTTTGGTATACAATTTCATCTTGAAATACAAAAACAACTGTAATTTGAATTTAAAACAATGATAAACGATGTTTAAATGAATAACATAGCCCTCTCCCCCTCTTCCCCAATTTAAATAGCTTTAGTTCCGTTTCACAAGCAACATCTGTTTTGACCACAGCTGTTACAGATGTAACGGTACATCAGATAATTGTTATTGTTGTAAATATGTGCAGGCCGGAGTGTGGTTGTCAGTCAGTGGTGTACAGACCGATTTCTCGGTAATTAACGCGGGTAAGAGCATATGATTTACGGTAATTGCCTTGACAAGGGGGCTGAGTGAAGCTACACTTAATTACCTGAACATGCTCTCTCCCAGGAGCCCAGTCAAAACGACCTTTTACCGTTTTTTCCTTTTATTTTACAGTGCTGAAATTGGAGAGATGTGGAGGTGGTGAATTTGCTCCGCACCCCCCAATCTGCCTGTCAGAGGGATGCTGAAAAATTTCGGTTTGAGGTAACTGGCAGCCTCGTATATGCTGTTTTCATGTTTGTCTGTGATAACTCCCCATTTTTCGATAAAAACACATTCAGATTTCACCCAAAACTTTCTATATGGAAAGCGTCTGGTCTATTTAAAGAGACACAATGTTGCAAGCCCTCTGATTCAGTTACGATTTCCTCAGCTGCAATCAGATTACCTCGATTGTACATCCATGGCAAACCATCCGAGCCTGTTTTTATAGCAGCAAAAATCAATTCTGCCATTTTCTAAACTGCAGAATGTCGCAATGAAGTCAGATGACCTCATGGTCGTTGCGCTCAAATCAAATCTGATTGTCTCTTATAGTCATCGTCGTCAGTTCAATACACAGGCACGTCTCTTGTTAATCAATAGGTAGAAATTTAATTTAACACATTTCGGCTGCATTCAGTGAGATTTAAGCACCGCTTGCTGGACGCGTCACGCCACCTGCCGATATCGAAACACTCTGATGGTGAAAAAGAGATTCTAGTGGTAAAATCTGAAGGGATGGAGAGGCTGGTGAAGACAGCTGCCGCGAATTGAGTGACGGTTGAGAACGAGTGTTAAAAACAGCAACATGACAATATGCGCCACGTGACTGTGTGCTATTGTGGAGTTTCCTGTGGTGGACGGCGAGGAGCGCTAGCGATCAGTGGGAGAGCAGTAGATACGTCTATGTGAACTCGAGCTTTCGCCGTCAGTCAGGGCCCCTCGCTGGGCTCACCTCTGATGTCGAATTTCAGTCTGAAAACCTCCTTCCTTTCCGCCCCCACCCCCCTTCCACAGATAGGTCGCTGGGCAGTTTATGGCACCGCAGCGTTGAGGCGAAATGCTTTTTGTCCCTCTGTCGTGTTTTTGTGTACACTCGCTGTGCTCCACGGCACTGGCGTGCACCTGTGCTCGGCGCCGAACAAAGGTCCATAGCAACGGGAGGATCTCGGCAACTGGATACCACACCTGTTTGATCTTTAAGACCTCTCCTTGATAAGTGGCCGTAACCAGGGCAACCAGGACGAAAGGGTTCAATGCATTGTTTCAATAGGTAGGGCTTAAGTAGGCAGCACAGGTCAGGATTTATGCTGGAGTACAATAAAAAGGGTAAGAATGACATTTTGGCTGATAAGCTCATAGTTGTATTTATATCTGTCTGTCTGTGCAGTTAAAATGTTAAGGATGCATTAGCTAATTCATACTCACACCACCAACAGATGATGTCAATGCTTCTCCTCACAGTTGTTTAGTGAAAACCTGGAAAAAAAAAACACAGAAATTGTCATGGTTACATAATAAATAAATGCACATATCGTCTCGCATTCTACATTCATTTTGAGTCTCTGTGGTCCATGTTTATCTGTAATTAAAACTAGAACGGAAAAGATATATCGCAATATCTCTCCCGAGACCTGCTCTGATTTGCACAGCATACATGCACCATCTCCTCCGCTGCGGCCGAACCCTGCTGTGCACAATCTTAGTCCTGCTCACTTCCTGCTTTGTAATTCAATTGCACGGCCTAACAGGCACTCTCTCACCGAGAGGAAAGCCGAGCTTCTTAGCCTACATACCCTTGGGATCCGTGTGCTTAGCTCTCTGTGGAGGCAAATGACACATTGGACCATGAATAAGTGTCCGTTTGGAAACAGGAAAACATTTGCATTCTGAACTAGACGGGCGAAAACTTGTGGATTTTTGACTTCAATGAACATGGGGATTCATTTGGGGGAAAAAACATTTTTCTAATTGATTTATTTAATGCATTTCATATATTAACACAGAAGCTCTTTGCCTGCTATGTAAAGTGTAATAGCTAATCGCTACTATTTTTTCTTTCAGTAGCAGACAATGTACCAGTATATTTGGTTTAAGGCCTCACGCTCCTCATCGGCCTCTCACCGACCCCTCCCATCGCCTCCGGTCCCCAGTGGACAGCTGCTCCACAGCTCCACATCCCCCACAGCTAGACTGTCACTGGCATTGGCTGATTCTCACTTCAAACGCAGCCACAAATGGCCATCGCTCATACGCAGATTCTCTCACGTTTTGATGTCCGACCTACTCTAGAAAATGCGTATGTGGAAAAGCGGATTGCCATCTTCAAGGTTAGGGGCCAACGTGAAAACGGCTGCGTTAAAAGGCCCTCGATGTCTTGATGATGCTTCAGTAGATTCCACAATATTACACAAGGCTACCCTGCAGTCTAATATCGCTCTGAAATATCAACACCAAACAAGAGGAGCCTGAAAGGTCCCTGAAGCTCAAATCCAATTCAGAGCAACAGTTCAAAAGCGCAGCGCTGTGAACTCAAACACTATCTAGGAGGAACCTGTTACTGCTGGGGAGCTAAGTAAGCAGTGTCTCTCTTAGGATTTATATATATTTACACAGCTGTTATTTGATATTGGATTGGGGAGTGCTGTAACACAAGGGGAGTTGTCACACCGTCAGTTTAACTGATTAGAAATCACTATCGTCCATGACCACCATCCTCCTGATAAAAATACATGGAACAACTTTGAGGTTAAAGGTAAAAGCGAATGCCTTGGTTATAATTTGCGATCAAGTAAAACGAAAATTCAGGTTCTCATTTAGTTTGATATATAACATACACGTTTTTCAGTTTACTGTTTTTAGCAAGTGTATTTCTGTATTAGTATACCATTTAAATAAATGTTTGCCATATGGCCACCACTTTGAATTAGGAATAAAATTAGGATAACAATGGGAGCAAAAGCTGTACAGCACTCTTTGTACAGATATATTGTATGTTTCTAAACTACTTGGATATAATACTATCTGCATATCTGTTAGCTACAAATTCTAATATGAGATATGTAATGTAAAAAACACCGAGTTACAGGCGTTTAAACTAAATGTTTTGTTTGTCAACTTTTATCTGTCACTTTAAATGGATCCACTGACTACAGACATTTGTTAAAAACAAAAAAGACCACGTTCAACGTTTAGTTTAGTGTCTCTGGTGACAAAGTGAGTGTTTCTACATGTGAAAAGTCAACACATTGTGTTTTACTCAGACCTACTCCAGTATTTTGGTAACCAAGCTGCATCTAATTGCATTAATTGCGCATATCCTCTTGTTTGAACACCTGCTCTGAACGATTTTTTTTTCTTGCTTGCGAAGTACAGACCGCGACATGCACCGAACCATTTGGGCTGCCATTTCTGGAAGTGTTTTTCCATGTAAATGTGTCATCACGACGCTCACGGACAACCTGTCACCTCCGCCTGCTCGCGCGCATCCACAGCGACCGCACGTGATCGATGAGCTCTGAGGCGCAGCCACGCGCCAATAAAACAGTGAGAAATCATCGATAATTTCGCTGTTTGTCATCTACCATTAAGCTTTTCTGCGATTGTTTGTCAGTTTACAGATTGGGAGTCTAGTTCAATTCGGTTTAATCAAGCTTTATTGGAGTACTCAAGATTTTTAGTTTATATTTCTGTGTACGCGAGACCGGGAAATATAACACGTTTTGTTGACAGGTCTGTAACTGATTTTTTTGCTTCTTGTCTGCAATTTTGATCAAATATTTCAATATTTATATGCTTTAAATTAATCTTCTAGGCCTATAGATTTACACAAAGTATCCCTAAACGGTGTAAAATAACGCCAACTCTCACGACCACATTGTAGTAAGAGTGTAGTTACCATGGTTATTTGGCGTGTTGTTTAACAATTGTATTGTAACCACAATTTTACTACAAATACCATGATTAAACTATACTTACTGTAACAAAACCATGGTTAATTTGTGGTTACCTTGGTTTAACTATATTAACTGTGGTTATTGGTTTTATTAATATAAAAATCATAGTTAATTTAATGTCCCACAAAAAAAAAAATTATTAATTCAAAATGCAAAAAAAAAAAAAAAATGTCAAAGAAATATATAAAAATATATATAAACTGCTGACAAGCAACTCATAGAGGGAAAAGTGTTGAAAAGTGCTGAAAGTGTTACAGTTTATGTCTGATCTGACATGATATTTCTAGTTTTCAAAATGTAGATGAAAAGCTTAAGTGGATTATATATATCGAGCCAGTGTTTCTTACCTCATTTTTTTTTTTTTTGAAGAAAAAAAAATCTAACAGACACTTACAGCGGTCACCTTAGAGGGGTGGTGGTCAATGTAAGATTCTCCTCTGTAACTCATTTCTAATTGGCTAAACTGATGGTCTTACAACTCCTACACACATAATGTATGTCTGTAAATCAGATAGAACCACAAGGTTGACCAACCATAATTACATACAGCACACCTAATTTAATTTCCTGACAGATAACACCATTTATTTATTCTATTTGTAATGAAAAGTGATTATCAATATAGCACAGAACATCTCTGAGTGTGATTTATCTGTGCATCATCGAGAGACAACGGTGGAATAAATTTTAAGGATCTCACAATATGCACTTTGAACGCGTCAGCATCTAACAGGTGGTTCAGAACATCTGCTCAGTGCTTCAGAGGTTTGTCACTAAGCCCCACGCAAGAAATAATTCATTCTGACTAGATTAACCAGCCTACAGCTCAGTCTAACTTATGTTCATCTAGAAAAAAAGCTTTATTTTATCTTTTTTCTCCATTGTGTGCACAACAACACCTTTGTTTCCACCCATTTAAATAATAATTTCAACTCAGTGCATTTCTACATCACCAAAAAGTGCATTAAATTCACCAATGAATGTTTTTAAAAGCAACAAATAAAATTTGTTTTTCACTTTTAGTGCACTAAATAGTGTCTTGATCTATATCCTCCCACAATAATATACATTCAGGAACCAAAAGCTATGAAGAGGAATTCTTGGGGGTCAAAACTGCCATTTTGTCAGTGAGGTATTAACATTAGTGCATCTACTTCCAAATAAATCATTCATTTGCTAAATTGTCCCGGGGGCTGATCCTGTGCTGTTGGAAATGATTGGCATTGACTCCCTTGTTCTGTGCGGTGACACTGGGAGCTGTCCAGCACTGTGGTGCTGAAATTGATTGAAGCGCAGACGCCTAGCGCATATCCGGCGGAAGCTAATTATATGCGCCCTTTTCCTCACATATTTTTTGTGAGTGGGCATTGAGCATGTTGTTTTCGACGTTTTCAAGAGTTCATTCACCTCTCTGATGTTTTTTTTCCCACCTTTTTTACATTCCGCTTGTGGAAAACAGGCACTTTTGCAAAGCATAGTGCATTTGAACAATTATTTTCCCTTGCATATACACAATAAACTCTTACCTCGAACACAGTTGATGCAGATGTTTTAGTGTTTCAAGAGGTCCAATTTAATTAAAATTCTTTTATCATTTGCTCGTCCCCATGTCGTACGAAATCTATTTTTGTTTTTTTTATGAAGATGTTGTTAAGCAGCCTTACTCAGTATTCAGTGGAGCAAGATGCAATGAAAACAAGTGCTGACTGAGGCTGTCAGTCCCTAAAATCATCTTTTGTCTTCCACATTCAGTATGGAACGACATGAGGGTGAGTAAATGGCTGAATTAGATTTTTCTTCCCCTGAACTATCCCTTCAGGCAAGCCTTTTTTTTCTTCTTCGTACTGAACGAGATATGAACGACTCCCCACACAAGCCCACCTGGAGATGTGTGAATTCACATATTCCCCCCTGAGGGCTGGAGTTCAGCCTTCACTTCATTGTATTAAATTGCCATCGGAATACATTGGAGCTAAACGTTGAGGGAAGGCCACCAGGACCACCTCTATATGATTAGCACCGGCAGTAAAATGAGGATGTAGAGGACTGCTCTGATATTGGATTTGCCAAGGATAACTATAATAAACAGCTCTTCAAATCTAATTGTAGTCATTCGCTCAACACACCAGCTGGGGAATTACGGATCTTGAAGGAGCTCCTCTCCTATAATCAATAGAAGTTTTGCAAAAGCATATTGACTTGGGGGAGAGCGATTATTTTGATTGAATAGGAGATGGAACAGAATTAACAATAATGAATAATGTCGCCGTTTCTGACCCTGAGGCTTTCAATAGAGAAAACATAAGCTGAAAAACGCTGTCAAGTCATTTATAAAGGGGTGCATTCATAGGCAGGCTTCACAATAGACGTCCACCACGTTTTACACAGAGATTCGGCATGCAAATCCCACCGCAAATTACATCTAAGTGACTTCAAGAAGACATGCTGATGCTCTTGTCACCTGTTGATCAGGTTCATCAACACTTGATGGAACTTTCCCTACAACACACACATTTTATTTGTTTGTGTAAAAAATGCGCCTGACACCAGATGGATTCGGATTCGACATCACGATCTTTGTAGTTTATATTCTAGACACATTTTGTTACAAAATCGCATCGCTAGTTTCCTAATATTTTTATTTGCAAAAATACAAGATTTCTGAATTTAATAAACACATCACTCGGATCGCTACAGGGCGTTGGATGTTTAAAGAAAAATCATTTCAAAATCTTATATGAACTCTATCCTAACCACTTTGTTTCTGGTTGACATCGAAATCTCTCGAAAAGCTTTTTTTTTCTGTTACAGAAAGATACGAAATGAAGGATATCTTACGTGTCTTTGATGATGCGCTTCGGAGGACGCTTCGCCGGAGATGACAGCCCGTCTTCTTCTCGCCATGTGCTGTAACAAAAGCATCCCATGCATCCGAAGCCTGTCCCTTTAAAGCCTTGCTGCATCCCTGCAGGTGGCCTGTCAATTTAGCGGATCCGAATGACGTCACCGCATGGCTGGAAAAGCTGTAAGTCGACTTTCATAATAAAAGTCATTCGTGATTTTATTTTAGTATTTCTTTGGAGTGACATCGTTGTTAAAAAAATTAAAAATAAATTACAAAGGCTATAAAGCTAAGAATGTTTGCTTGTTTTATCTGGGTTAGGTTTATTTCCCTGTTTGGCTGTGCTGATCTTGCTGGTCTTTGGTGGTCTGTTCTCCTAAAGCTGACCAGCTAAAAGTGCCCAAAAACAGCTAGCAGACCAGCAGTGTTAACTATTGTTAAAGTAAATTTAAACAATTAGTAAATTTGTGTGTTTGGTGACTGGAATAAATACATAAACATGTGTAATTGTGAGATTTGTAAACAAAAACTAGCTGAAACCATTGTATTTTTAAATTTTTCATTCATGTATGTATTTATTTGTTGCTAGGTATGACAATAACACATAAAATAATAATAATAATAATAATAATAACAACCACAAAGTAATTTATAGATTCTGTTTTTAATACACTTTCTTATAGTGTTTTAAACCTTTCCAACTATGATTAAATATGAAAAAGTGTGTTATGTGCTTCATATATTTCTCATGCTCCATTCATGTTTTAATAAAAGATGCAAATAGGCTGAACCTTAAAAAATAGGTAAATGTTTGTGTTAAATAGAATGACATTAAATTAATATATAGTTTAAATACATCTCAAGTAAAATGCAAAAATAACTGCTGCAGAAAGTAATGTTAAAGCTAAAATAAAAACTAAATGTACAAAAAAAGCAAAAAGAAAATAATTCAACTAAAGTTCAAATTGTAATAATGATAATAATAATAATAATAATGATAATAAAGAAACTATTAAAAATAAATGCAAAACTACAATGAGCAATTGGTGTAAATTAGTGTAAAATTGCTAGTAAAATTCACAAACAATAACTGACCATGATTGGAGACCAGTTAAGACCAGCAAACCACCTTAAGCACGTTTAAGCTTTTTTTTCCTCCCTCTTCTTCCCTCCCAACAGCCTATATGATTATACAGAATTGACAACTTCTTTATTTCATCACATATTTGTTTGTTTGCATCCTGATTAGCTCACCACCATAAATAGATGACACAAAATCAGCAGCCAGGAAGACTGTGAAGGTTAAAAACATGCAATTAATGTTTGTAATGTAAAGCGCCCTCCTACACACATCACGATTTAGATGCACACAGCGTGTCACTTGGCATTGTGCTTTTCCTTGGCATCTCTAAATTTGTCTAGTCACAACCACAATATATAAGGGCATTCAGTTTGTGCACGTTGAATAAAACACAGCAGGCTATTTATAGACTGTTTTCTTTTTGTTCATGCACAGTTACCGTCAAATCAATCCGGCTCGTTTTAAATGTCTCTCTTATCTGACACACCCAGATCATGGTTTGGAGCTTGTACTAATGATCATATACATGATATAAATCATGTATGTTAAGTAAGGCACACATTCAAACCACTGTATATATGAATTGCATTTACATTATAAAACTCATATGCTTTAGTATAGATGTAAATCAGCTTTTAAGATTAATGTTTGACACCTCAGTCACCTTTATCTGCTGCAGTGACCTCACATTTGGTCTTAAAATTGCACAATGCACAATGATGCGTTCTGTCCTATTGAAGGGATTTGATTAACTTTGGTCAGGGTGCACCACAGCCCTGCGTGAAGCAAATGGGTAGCAGCTTTTTTTTTTTTTTTGGCTTGCACTGTTCGTTTTACAAGTGTCTGGGGAGGAGCGTTGCTGGCTTTAGAAGCAGTTAAAATGCACAAAATAGCACTAAATAATCCCTATTTGGGTAACTAATTACAGTTAATATGCAAACAGTATATTAAACGATATGAGAGATTGAATGAGACATTTTTATAATAGTCACTGGATTCAGCACAAATTTCTGATCTGCTTCCGATTAATACACAGTGATTTCATATACAGTACTCTCCTTTTTTGCTTGTTTGAATAAGTAGATACGGCACACACTGTCAAAACATTACAAAAGCAGCAAGGAGCCATTCTCGAGGGTTTTTTAACGGAACTAGTAGTTCGTGTAAAATTAGGCAAATATAATATGCATCACTTACTGTAATGTTTATTTATTCATTAATATTTAAATGTGTTTTGCTGCAAATTCAGAGCATATTTCGCCTCCAGCCACATTCTCCCATAGTTTTGGCTGATTTTTTTAAAGGAACAGCATACAATAACTAAGTGGACTTTTAATTTTGATCATTTTTATGGAGGAATAAGCAGGTTTGGTTTCTGCTAAGCTTTTATTGTTCATTATTTTTGTGAAGCTCAACCACATTTACCCTCAAAATGAAGCTAATTAGATATTTAGCAAATCAATAATTGAGTTTAAATCAGGTTAATCATCTTTCCTGTTCGCTGAATGCTACCAGTTTTCAAGTAAACCTGATCGGAATCTTCACAAGATTATTTGGTATGAAATAGGGTATTAAATATTTGTTCATTTGAAGCATGCACTGAATTCATGTTGTCTTTTAGGAAGGGACAAATCCGGGATGCTGATTTCCAAACTCATTAAATGGACACCTAATGACCGTTTGTCCTCAGTAAGTGAGATCGATGTGAGTCCTCAGTGTGTGCTGAGGAAGTGAAGATGTTACGCAATTGGAGAAGACACTGATGAGTCCGCATAGGAGGTGCCCCGTTCTTGCTTCGACTTTATTTAAATGCTATGCTTGTTTACAAAACCTACACGGAGGGCTGTTGTAAGTCGTAATGGCTTTGATTCATTCCACAAGACATTAGAGCAGTAGATCTATGTGTCCATCACCTTACTTATCTAACGTCTTATGGTTTTGTGTTTTCTTGGCTAATGTCTAAAGGGAAGCAACAGGCCTGTGCACTTCCCCTCTGTAAATTGAAGTAAGATTTAGTTTGTCATTTTTCCTCACCTCTTTTCCCTGTTAAATTTAACACGTTCTTGTTTCAGCCCCGAACCTTTGTGTGCTTCATAAGATGGACCAATTTTAAATGCCAGAATCTCCTTCACAATAATAAATGGGATTAAAGTGCTGTCTATGCTCAACAAAGAAATTGGGAAATTATGTTTTTACCTTAGCGTGAATTTTATCCACTTAGGAGACGGCAGCTGCAAGGAAGTGCAGACAGCCATTTTACATTTCCATAATTTGGTTGAAAAAAGCCACAAGAGGTGTATTTTCAGGCACAAATGTGCTATTTGTCCCCCCCATTGTGTTTCCAGCACTATTCTGGTGTACTTCGGGACTGAAATGTTTGGTTCATCATGTTGTTTTGTCAGGCCTTTGTGCATTTCTCTGCCATTCTACTGTACATTATCAGACATTTGCATGATTGTTTTTGTATTTCAGCACTGTTTCTTCAACCTTTTTACCACAAGGCTGCTTGTATGACAGAGGCCATCGTGTAGGTACCGTCATTTTGTTTATTTGATTTAGCAAGGAGGAATTTTAAAGCAGTGTAGCATGAATCCCTCGTGCTTTTTTCGCAGGCGCTGATCACAGATTTGAAGTGCACGGTTGTTGAGAGGGTTTGTAAACAATACTGTAGCTGCATCATTCGATCTTAAGCATAAATATGAGATACAAAGAGCATGTCCGAAGGGCACAAGTGTTTGGAGATTTGTGTCCTCCTTAATCACTATTAATTTGTATTTTTGCTGTCACACCACACAAATGACATGTGGGTAATTAGGACCAAATTAAGAGGGTATTTATCATGGAGATTGCAATCAATTAATTAAAACCAATAATCTCAATATGTGCAAATTGGCATTTGGTATACAATGTAATTGTCGAGCTGCATGCATGGAACACCAGAGACAATTTAAGATCCAATTTGATGCAGGGATGAAAGTGCCCTCTTAAAAATATTCAAAAAAAGTGTTAGATCAAAAAGCTGTTTCACATGATCAATATTGTAGCCAAAACTATTAAGTATTTATATAATATAAATATAAATATTAATAAATATATATATAAAAGAAAAACACAGTTTTTAAGGGAGAATCAATTTGAAACTAAGTTGTTACTCATTTTTTATATATTCGTATTATATATATATATATATATATATATATATATATACATATAATATTATATATGTATATGTACATATACATATATTATATGTATTTTATCAATAAGATATTGATTATATGACTCCAGATATATAATTTATATATAACAAAATAATATTGTGATAATATAAAATGTATGTGTGTGTGTGTGTATATATATATATATATATATATATATTAGTGCTGTCAAATGAATAATTATGATTAATCACATCCAAAATAATTGTTTTGTTTACATAATATGTGCGTGTGTACCTTATATATTTATTATATATATATAAACACACACACTTACAGCATATATTTAGAAAATATTTACACACACACACACACACACAAACATACACTTATATAAATATATATATATATATATTTATACATATTCATATAAATGATATCATATATAAATATATGTAATATATAAACATTTTCTTTAAATATATACATGCATATGTTTATTTATATATACATAATAAATATACACCGTACACGCACATGTATTATTTAAAAAAAACTTTTATTTTGAATGTGATTAATCATTTGACAGTGCTGGAAAATGTTTGTATCCCAAAGCATATTTATGTATTTGTATTATGTATTATGTATTTATAGACTTTTTATATATATACACACACACATAATTCTTAATTTATATGCGCCAGTTGCACATATAAAGGAAATCTCCCGATTTTAAGGGTCAGCTTGGGCTAGGGGTGTTTTCATTATTCATTAAAGAGATCTATGGTTGCCGGTGGCCCTAATCTACCCCACGGCCCAGCGATGCAGTGATAAGCGTCAGGTTACCTGCCAGGCCGAGGCAGAGGCGGTTCAAAAGTCACATTGACAGATGTCCATATCGGTGTTATGCAAACCTGTACAGAGCGATTCCTTGTTTAGCTAAGCGGCCCATAAGTAATTCATTGTATTTAGCGAGAAGCAGCATCTGTTCAGCAGCCCCTGCGAGGAAACCCCGATTACTTGGCAGAAAGTGTAGCCTTTCCAGGTTACCGTGCTAATCAGCTAATGATCTCAGTGCAGAAGATTATTTTCCCAGCATTCATGTTTGGGGGAGGGATTTGGCAAAATCTGGCACCCGCACATCAAAGTCTGGCAAGAAAAGTATAAAGTCCTCTGGGGAACATGGGTGGAGAGAACCACAAGCAGCTCGACAAGTTCTTCTGACACTAATGTTTCCTTCACTGGCACTAATAATAGAAAAGTGCCCATCAATTTCCTTTCACCTGTGATCCCCAAGTGGCAGAAATTGCCGCTGCACACTGATGGCCGGCTTTCTCGGCGCAGGCGTGGTGCGTTGCTCAGGCTTCCCTGCTGAGAACCCCCTTAGCTTTCTTAAGGGGTGAGAGGGTAATTCTGCCTGAGTGTGGTTTCTGCACTTGACCTCTCTTTGCCTCCCTTTAAAGAGCGTGTTTTGATGAAATGGTGAAATCATTTTTTTCCAAACTTCTTGTCCATCTCTCCTGACCTAAACTGAGCGGTGTCCTCTCTGAAAAGCTACAGATATTGTCTTACTTGCTCTTCCACTCTGGCCCCCGGAGCCCCATAAAAGCTTGAGATTTGAGATCCATACTAGCAAGAAAACAAGAAAACACGGCTCTGAAGCAATCAGTGAGTGGTAAGGAGAGTGGCCGCAATTACAGAAATGCAAGACAAAAGCCATTTCAACGCACTCGCCTAAAACATTTTCACCCTCATCTGGTACGATTCTTTCCCATCTTTTCTTCACTCCGGATGACCACATACAAGGACTTGTGGGATGTGACGTTGTGGCATTGTTGCAGTATATCAACCTACACTGGTAAAAGTTGGAAAGGTTCCAAAGAGGGGATTTTCGCAGCAATGCCATACAATCTTACAAGGTATAGATTCTTTACTGGCATCTGTGGTTTCACAAAGAACCTTCAAAATCTGTGGAACCTTTCCAATGCACCAGAGATTCTTTTAATATATACTTACTTCATAGTTATATGTTTAAAATTGCTCTTCTACGTTCTTAAAAATGAAAAGTTTCAAAAGGGCAATGTCACAGCGATGCCATCGAATCCTGTTCCTGGAGATCCACCTTCCTGAAGAACCTTTGGGGAACCTTCTGAAAAGAGCTTTTTAAAAATCTAAAAATTATTTTTCAACTATAAAGAAATCTTCTGTTTAATGGAACGGTTCTATGAATGTTAACGGGATAGGTCATCAAAAAAGTACATTTTGCTCACCCTGTTGTTGTTCCAAACCTGTAAGACCTTCATTCATCTTTGGAACACAAATTAAAATATTTTTGATGAATTCTAAAAGCTTTCTGACCCTGCTTAGGGAGCAAAACTGAAATGTTGTGAAACAAAAATACTTTTTGTGCAAAGAATACACTACGCCTTGTTTACAAGCAGAAAAAGATTTCGACAGATAGAATGACACAAAAGTATTCTTGTAGCTTCATAAAATGACAGTTGAACCACCGATGTCACTATGGACAATTTTAATGATGTCCTTACTGGGCCTTGACAGTGTCAGTTGTGTTGCTGTCTATGGAGGTTCAGAAAGCTCATTAAATTAAGCTCATTAAGATTTCATTAAAAATATCTTATTTGTGTGCAGAAGATGAAGGTAGGTATTATGGGTTTGGAATGACATGAGGGTGAGTAATTGATGACATGAAGTTTCATTTTTGGGTGAACTATGCTTAAAGGTTATTCATGGAGATATAGATGCATTGCTATGAAAATAAGAGTTCAGAAGAGCCATTTAGGGTTGCCCAAAGAACCTTTTAATGAAAAGTTTAGTTAACTTTAGTGAAGTGTACATTTTTTTGAAGAACCTTTTTTTCTACTATAAAGAACATGACCTTGTGGAATGGAAACTTTCCATGGTTGTTAAAGATTCTTTCTATAACCATGGAACCTTAGGTGACCAATTTCAAGAATGCAGTGAACCAACACTCTTAAAAATAAAGGTGCCAAAAGTGGGTTTTATCAACACTACCATTAAAGAACCATTTTGGGTTCCCCAAAGAATCTTTAAAAAAAGGCATTTTTTTCCACTATAAAGAACCTTTTTATAGAAAGGTTCACTGGACATAAAAGGTTATTCATGGAACCATCAATGCTAATTAAACACCTTTATATTTAAGAGTGTACCATACAAATATAATCACTAGTGGGTCTTCATTCATAGTCTTTTATTAAAAAAAGACTGAACGCATAAGAAAGGTGCACATGGGTATATTTGCTTAAAGGGAAATATGACAAGGAGTAAACAAACTTAAAATCTGCTGGAATACGTGGTAGAGATGAAGCAGAGGGTGTTGAAATCACTCCTGATTTGCATGCCCTGCAGTCTCCGGCTCTCACCGAGGACTGATGTACAAGGAGATGCGAGCACTCTTTACACGTAGTCCCATGACACGCTGTACACACTCATTATGAACCCAACTATGCCTGTCCAGAATGTTTCCCTCCCCCATAACACACACGCACACACAAACACGCACATATCGCACACAAGCCTTCTTACATGCACGCTCACACGCATCCACAAAAGAAAGATCGGCATCCTGCACTTGTCCTTTACCCTTCATCCATTGTTTGGCTCTGAGAGGTTTCCACGGAAACCAGAATTAGAATTTGCCTGATACTTAAAGATGAGGCTGAAATGTGTTGTATGGCATCTGTTGTCCATATCGCATGTAAACAACTCGAAAACTGACGACCACTGACACTCGTTCACTCACAGAATGTATATGTTTACTGCACGGATAGTAGTGTATGTGAAAACCCCATCAGTTATCTGTAAAATATTACTAGTCACATTTGAATGAGGAGTTTGAATTAACTGTAAAAAAAAAAAAAACAATTTATAAGAAGCAACACGTTAAGTAGACATATTTGAAATACAGCATGAGATATAAGCTGCCAGTCTGTGGCCGCATTGATTGGACTGGCAAAGCTGCAGAGAAGGGCTGGCTTTGGTAGGAAACAATGTTTCTAAGCAACAGCATCCTGTCAGCTGATCAGGACAGCCAATTGAATTCAGCCATGTATTCCACTCGGCCAATAAGGGAGCGCACGGCTTTATTTCTATCTGTGAGGGTTTAGTGTTAGGAGAATATATTTACTCACACTGACCAAGCAGCCAGCAGGCAGATCTATGTAGTTCAATCCAGAAAGGCCTTTTTTCTCTCAATAACGACATGATACTGGATAAAGTTTAAATTTAAGTTAGTGCTTTATGATGCTTTTTGAAACTGGAAAATGCAACCTGTTGATTTCAGATTGTATATAGGCTACACAATTCATTCTGGTCACAATGCGTGAAGCAATTGGAAATACAGTCATAATTATTAGATTTATTTTTACGTCATTGTTAGCTCTCCGATGGGCTTTTTGATCTGCACCGTTTGGTTTTCTGAAAAATAATTGCTGCCATTTCTATTTTTTTTCTTTTCAGTGAACAAGCAACATTTGAAGCTTGCTGAATCTTGCCTGAAGAGGAACAGAATACACATGAATATAAGTCACAATATGTAATCAATTGGGCATAAATGCATCCAGAACAGAAGGAATCTTAAAGGTGACTTAAAAAACAAATTTTGGAAAAAAATCCCCATGAAGTTTGAAGGAAGCTACAATTATGGCAACATTCTATTATGTTGCTGAGCACCAACTGTATTGAGAAGGTAAAAGCTTCTTTTTAAATGTCAAACACAGCCTCTATGTAACGCAGATTTCCAGAAATGTTAAAAAACAGCATCTTTGCTGCTTCTGCGCAAAAAGCAACCTTTTAAATCTGCTTTTTCCAATTATGGCTAGCAGGCAATAGGTTTATAATTAAGGCTATATGCCACCGGTTTGAGTGTACTTGGAATTTCCTCTGGCCTGGCCATTTTTGAGTCTGGAATCGGCAGTGAAAGTTTTATTACTGCAGAATTTGTGATATCCCGGTGCTCTTTGTTTTGCTTCTCCGGCATTAGGCCCTCATATCAGTCTAAAAACCAGCCTTAAGGACCCTCCATCTTCCACTTGGGCTCTGGATGCAGAGGAAATGAATCTTCCTCGTGCATTTTGCGGAGAGTGAGAGGGGGGGACGCAAAACCAAAAACAAAACCTAAAAGGGAAGATGATGACCCTCGACGAAGAGAAAAGAGCTGAATGAAAGGCCATTATTTGGAAAAATCTCAAATGCAAAGCCTATACCATAATGTTATAGCTGCCATGTTTTTGGTCCCTAAGCGAAGCGCTTTGGCCAATGGGTAGAGAGTGCACTCAAAACGCTGGTACGTTGCATTTGGAGGGCTCTAATGTTCTTTTTCCATGTTTTTCCTCTGGAATACCTTTCATGCTCACAACCTGCCATTACTGAAGATTACAACTTATATAATCTACCAACTGGGTCTCTACATACTTGGGTCGAGGATAATTGGGTACAAATCCATTATCATACTCTCAAGGCCAAGCGTACAGGTTTCCTTCTGTGCTGAGTTCTTATTCATTTTTCTTTTTCAATTTTTCAGCCCTTATAAATCCATTTTGGAGAAAGAACACTAAATGAATTTGGGCAAATTAGACTTTACCTCATGCTCCCTTTTTGGAGCTCCGCATAAGAACTACCGCATGTTCAGACAGACACATGCATATGTATGAATTAGCCTGTATGCTAAAGATTTTAATTAATTATAGCGATGAAAGAAACATGTTTATAACATTCCATATGAAGACTTGAATATATATTATTTGTTCAATGACCTAATTATTATCATTTTATTCATCTGACAGGTTAATTATAGTTAACCATAAAGCTAAAACCATAAGCTATTGTAAGCCAATGATTGCTTCAAAAAAGAAAAGAAAAGAAAAACCCTCACCATCAAACTGTACCAGAAAGGCACCTCCATTAGTGGTGTTCTGTAAAGATTTATTGACCTCTGTCCTAATCATCATGGAACTACCCTGTCAATTGACATTTAAAAATGGTTTGTTAATATCATAATTTTAAACATTTTCTGGAAGACAGGCATGCTGCCTATTGAATACGGAATTAAAAGTGTATTTACAAAGTCCAAATGCTCCATAAAACGTGGAAGTGAAAAGGCATTTTGAGCATTCGTCATTTTTTTCTATGGCAGAAAGGGAAGACAAAAGAGTGAGATGACCTCATCTGTCACTGCTTTGCCTTTTCGGTGTACTCTGCTAATGGGTGCATAAATGGGAAGTGCTTTGTCCCTAATTATCAGTTCTAAATTTCCCTTTTGTTAGACCTCTTGCCAACCAAACCCTGGCCAAGAAATTTCTTATACCTGAAAAGTAAATTTAGATTATTTTTCATACTATATTCAAATAACCCTGCTGAAAAAAAAAAAAATGCTGGTCTCTCATTCTGCCTTGGTGATTTTAGAAAAAAAATGAAGACAGTCTGTCACACTTAAGTTTCTTTATTCGGTTTAAAATAAGGGAATAAAAGGTCACAGACATTTTGGCTAAAAGCCTTCAGTGCATCAATTCATTGCTCATCAGTTCATTTTACACAATCTGGGAGCATTATAAGGCATTGCTGCTCAATCAAAAAACCAAATCCAGCTTTACTCATCACAGAACAACTAAAACCATAAGATCATTAACACTTCAGACACAGAGATGCTCTGTATAAATATTGTATCTCTAAGAAAAAGAATAAAGACATCTTTCTTTGTAATAATGTCCTCATCACAAAATGACTTCACTGCCTTCCCAATCCCAATGCATTTCAGATGTTCAGTGTTGTGATTACCCCCATGAAAAATACTATAGTAATTTATAGTAAATAAAGAAAATGTATTATAGTACTATATATACTTTATTTACAACACTTTGTTAATGAATGCTACACCATTCTGTAGAATTAACTATAGTGAATTGATGAAATAAAATAAATACTGTAGTATACTTTAAACTGTAGTGCGTTGTAGTATAATATACCATTGTAGAAAACTTACAACATTGGGTAATTTGTTTATTACTAGGCTATAGTTGTTATATTACCACAGTAACTGTAGAATTACCACAACAAATTACTTTGAAGTACTTTACTATGGTTCAAAAACACTATAGTATTTGCTTTAAATTACTATAGTAATTTGTCTGCTGATAACTGATTTGTGTTTACTCTCTAATTCTCATTGTTCTCCCAACATACAGTAAAGAACATGTACAAGACCAGGTGAGACCACATGGAAAGTGCCTACAACTTCTTTAAATATAGCTTGAGACCACTTTTGACCAGCAAACCAAATGTTGTAGTACTCTCAACAACCCAAAGTTGTTTGTGGGTTTAAACTAGCTGGTTAAGCTGGTCGGCATTTTAGTTTCCTAGCGTGACCAACTGAAAAGAGCTGAAAACCATTCTTAAATGTCTCAGAGACCAGCTTGGCCATGTTGGGAGACCATCTGGTTTAGTGTGTTAAGTGTTTTTAAGCAGGGAATTCTTCCTTAATCGTTTCTCTTGTGTCAGAGACAGTAATAATATCCTCAGAAACCAGACTGATTAGCACTGTGTATAGCTCACATATTCACCCAGAACTACGGAATCATTTGGGTTAATAATTTAATCAATCCAAATCGCTCATTCGTTATCACCACAGATGTGTAGTTGCGCTGTTTCGCCGCTGCTGAAGGGGGCGCTCTGACACTCTGCGCCTCATGTCCTCTGTTTATACGCAGAGCTCGAAGAACGCTGGTTACTTCCGGCGTTTAGACAGCGAACGGAGCTCTGAACTTATTTACACTGCCAAATAAACTTTTAGACCGCATTGTACCTCCTTCTTAAAGTTTCTCGCTTGTATCTCTTATTTTATGCGGCTGTAGGTTGTCTCTTGGACATATCCGCGCTTTCAGAGAGCTAAAGCCGTGTAAATATTATCATGAGAAGTATTTAAATGGACGTGCAGGTAAGCTATGCATAACCTATTCAGTTGCGTGTGTTATGGACTCAAATTTTGATTATTTTAAAACGAGTTTATTATTAACCTTTAAAGCAACAAAAGCGTTTCTTGTCTTTTTCTACATGTCTTTGGTTGTTTTTTTTTTTAATGTAAATTAATTTTCTAAGGAGAAATGCTTTGCATGTATTCACTTGATTATTATGATCTCTTCCAAAAATGTTTTAATTTCTAATTTTTTAGTGTTAAAGCTGTTATGATTATTATTATTATTAACGTTATATTAAAATAAATGCTAGTAGAAAGATCCGCTCTATCTGTATTGTAGATATTCACGTTATTATAATGTTCCTTTTGAATAAAGTTTTAATTATTTTCTGTGGTAAAGCTCTTATAATGGCTAAATGCTTATTTGTTTTAGGGTTATGTTTGTGGGGAAATCTGCTCGATCTGCTTTGCATTGATCAGCCTGTCTGTCTGTCTGTTTATTTATTTTTTTGTGTTGTATAAAATAATTTTGCAGAGAGATCTGCTCTATTTGGTTTTGCATTCATGAACTATCTAATTTCTCTATTTTGCAGTGTTAAAGCTGTTAATATGGCATTTCATCACAACATTACATCAGAGGATGATTTTCCGACTCTGAAGCCGAGACGCATCCAAAACCAGAACGTTGTCCACCGGTTAGAAAGGCGCCGGATATGCTCCGGTCCAGTTGGGGCACATTGGTACCGTGTGCGTTGCTTCCACCAGAACCTGTTTCCCAACTTCACAGTGGTGAATGTAGAGAAGCCCCCCTGCTTCCTGCGTAAGTTTTCCCCTGATGGGCGATGCTTTATTGCGTTTTCTTCTGACCAGACTTCTTTGGAAATCTATGAGTACCAAGGATGCCAAGCTGCTGAAGATCTTCTTCAGGGTCAGGAGGGAGAAACACTGGCCAATGGGAATGACCAGCGCTCCCTGAACATCAGAGGCAGACTCTTTGAACGCTTCTTTTCTCTTCTCCATGTCACTAACGTGGCCTCCAACGGTGAGCACTTGAATAGAGAGTGCAGTCTTTTCACTGACGACTGCCGTTATGTGATCGTCGGCTCGGCTGCTTACTTGCCTGAAGAACCGCATCCACACTTTTTTGAGGTGTACAGAAACAACGAATCTGTGACACCCAACCCACGCTCTCCTCTTGAGGACTACTCCCTGCACATCATAGACCTGCACACGGGCCGGCTGTGTGATACACGCATCTTTAAGTGTGACAAAATTATTCTGTCACACAATCAGGGACTGTACCTCTACAGAAATATACTGGCAGTGCTTTCTGTGCAGCAACAGACAATACATGTCTTTCAGGTGAGTGTTTAAGACTTCCCTGTACAACACAAATTACATGGAACTCTGTCTTATATGTTATCAAATGATTTCTATTTCTATTCATTCCTACAATTCCTGTCAGTTCTCTACAGTTCATAACAAATACAAATTGCAAAACGGACAAAACAATAAAGATAAATAATTATATTTTCTTTTATTAAATACTATTAAAAAAGGTAGCAAAAAGCCCCAAAAGAGTTTTATTATTTCCTTAAATCTAAAATGCATAAAATATATTCTTTAAAATATTTGCATTTATCAAACTAAATCAGTCAGACGTTGTTTGTGCCATTTTTCAGTCCCATCACCCAATTTACACACAAAATTTTTTGTCATTTTGGAAAAATATAAATAAGAAAAAACGTCAAAATCTTTGTTTCATTTTTATTAAGATACAAAGTATAAAAATGTTTTTAAATTTAAAATGTATTCTTAAAATATGAATGACATATTTTTTTTATCAAATCAAATTTATGTAGTCATTTTTCTACTTTGTGCACAAATATAAGCCACAAAAATTAAATAAAAGAGATTCATATATTTTCTTGTTAAATTATGAAATATATATATATATACATATATATATATAAGTATTCAGACCCCCTTAAATGTTTCACTCTTTGTTATATTGCAGCCATTTGCTAAAATCATTTAAGTTCATTTTT
>JAUMHE010000085.1:6026602-6065656 GCA_032359235.1 Enteromius mattozi | reverse complement strand
GCTTCTACTAAATACTGAGCAAAGGGTCTGAATACTTAGGACCATGTGATATTTCAGTTTTTCTTTTTTAATAAATTGCTGTGTGTACATTGAGGAAAAAAAATGAACTTAAATGATTTTAGAAAATGGCTGCAATATAACAGAGTGAAAAATGTCAGGGGGTCTGAATACTTTCTGTACCCACTGTATACAAAATGTATTCTTAAATAGAAGAGATATATTCTTAAAATATTATGAACATTTTTTAAGGAAAAAAAAATACCTATCCACCCCCTTTTTTCCATAATTTTGTAGAACTTGTCTTACTATTTGTACAAATAAAAATGTAAAAAGAGCAGAACTAAAATACTGAACAATTTTTTTTTTTCGATTGTTCCTCCTAACTAGGTGACACCGGAAGGAACCTTTCTTGACGTGCGCACCATTGGTCGTTTTTGTTACGAGGATGACCTGCTGACACTGTGTGCTGTTTACTCTGAGGCTGAGGCTGAAGCCCAGCCTGGTTTCTCCCGCCTTTATAAGGAGAAAACCATCAACTCCTTAAAACACCGTCTGCTGGTGTACCTGTGGAGGAGAGCAGAGCAGGATGGCAGCGCCACGGCCAAACGCCGGTTCTTTCAGTTCTTCGATCAGCTTAGGCAGCTGCGCATGTGGAAGATGCAGCTCCTGGATGAACATCACCTGTTCATAAAGTACACCAGCGAAGACGTGGTCACGCTGAGGGTCACCGACCCCTCGCAGGTACAAACCACTGGAGTAACCAGAGATTCAATCAGATATGCCCTTGCTGGCGTCATCCCTTAATCTCTGGTAGTGAGAAATAATACTTGTTATTGTTTTGTTGTGAATCTTTATAATGGTGGGATTTGTGTTGCGTCATGGTTGGTGGACAATAAGTAAAATATTGTGTAAACTACCCTCTCAATTCTCCTCTTCATTTTTAGCCCTCTTTCTTTGTGGTTTACAATATGCTAACCACAGAAGTTATTGCAGTTTTTGAAAATACTTCAGACAAACTTCTGGAGCTTTTCGAAAACTTCTGCGACCTCTTCCGGAACGCCACGCTCCACAGCGAGGCCGTGCAGTTCCCCTGCTCCGCTTCCAGCAACAACTTTGCCCGTCAGGTGCAGCGCAGGTGAGATATAAATATCAAGCAAGGCCAATTCTTAAGCCACAAATTGATGGTCGAGCCAGAGGAGGCCTGTCTCACTTCGTCTCACAAAAGGCTATAACAATGACTCAGTGTAAATGTGCCGCTCTACATATTGGATGGAAACTTGCTCATGCCGACACCTTTTGATATTAAAAACCCTAATTATGTGGACCTCACAAATGCAGGTTCTGAAAAAAGCAACAAAACTTCATCCATTCAGAATGATGCAGACTTCTTTCGTGCACATTTAAAAAAAAAAAAAAAAGTCTTATGCTCACCAAAGCTGCATTTATTAATAATTTTAAATAACTGCTCTCTGTTGTAATATATTTAAATGTTTTTTAATCCTTTTAAAGCTGAATCTTTAGCAGTCATAACGCATCATGATGATCATTCAGAAATCATAATAATATGCTGTTTTACTTCTCAAGAAACAATTCTCATTATTATCAATGTTGAAAACGGATGTGCTGCTTAATATTTTGTAAAAAAAAAACAAGATATTTTTTTTTTCCCCAGGATTTTTTTAGGGATTGATAAATAGCTAATTTAAAAGAAGAGCATTTATTTGAAATTTGTGCTGTCAAACGATTAATCACATCCAAAATAAAAGTTTTTTTTACATGGTATATGTGTATGTACTATGTCTATTTATTATATATATTATATGTAAATACACGCACTTGCATGTATATATTTAAGAAAATTCTGTTTTTATATATTTTTTTTTATATATATATATATATGTGTGTGTGTGTGCATGTTTTAATATATATTTATAATAACATATAAATTATATAAATATAAATTATATGAAAATATAATAATTTTGGATGCGTTTAATCGCGATTCATTGTTTTACAGCACTAATTGAAATGATAAATTACTTTAAAGAAGAAGAAAAATGTTTTAATTAATTTCTTTACTTTAAAATTATTTTATACAATTAATTTTCAAACGAAATAAATTTTCTCCCCCAAGATGACAAGATCTCTCTTCTGTTTTAATTTGAGGTTATGTCTTAAGCAGTTGTTTCTTGGTTTCTTTTCTATTTTTTGTGTTGGATAAATACTAGGGATGCTTAATATTCACCTATATCCGATATGCCGATATCTGATACCGATATATATTTCCCTTTGTTGTGAAACAACACCAAGTTGCTCCTTAGCAGAAATGATAAACAAATTATTTTTAATTTTGGTTAGTTTTGAGCAAAAACTTATTTTCTAGAAGTAAGAAACTCAGGTTGAGCTTGATCTACACATTATTTATGGACTGGTTGGTTTGTCCCCAGATTTAAAGACACCATTGTGAATGCCAAATACGGAGGGCACACAGAGGCAGTCAGGAGGCTTCTCGGGCAGCTGCCCATCAGTGCTCAGTCCTACAGCAGCAGCCCATATCTGGACCTCTCCCTCTTCAGCTATGACGACAAGTGGGTGTCTGTTATGGAACGACCAAAGACCTGTGGCGATCATCCCATACGGTACCTCTGAGTCCATTTTATTAACCAGTTCAGAAGTGGAATTAGGAATGTTTAGTGCAATTAATGACTGCATTGGTATATTATTTAACAGCCTTTTCATGTATTTTCTTTGTACTGAGTTTTATTCTTTCACAAGCTTAAAATGTAGACATATGCACAGTCTAAAGATTGTTGACAAAGACAGTGATTTGCAGAAGAGGCCAGAATGTACGCCCACTTTTTCAGTATAGTGAAAAATGAGGCCCAGCGTGAGGTCTGCATCAACTTCCTTGTTAAATCTTGAAACACTGAAGTGTAATTTCATGCCGTGACAGGCGATCTTTAAAACACTTCCTGAGAGCTCTCAAAAATTTCCCTGACAAATGTTACCATAATTCTCTGATGTATCAAACAGCGGTTCGCTTATGCTGTAAAACACACCGGTTTCTTGCTGTCGACGTGCGAGTTGGCATCGTAATAAACTGCCAGTTTTGCTTTGTTTTTTTTTTCCCCCCGTCCTCCTGCAGATTCTACGCGAGGGACTCGGGGTTGCTGAAATTTAAGATCCAGGCAGGCCTGCTGGGCAGACCCATTAACCATGCGGTCAGGAGACTGGTCGCGTTCACCTTCCATCCCTTTGAGCCATTCGCCATCTCTGTGCAGCGCACCAACGCTGAATACGTCGTCAACTTTCACATGCGCCACGGATGTGTATGATAACGCATGTGTGAGTAGAGATGTGCACTTCCAGAGACTGTGTTTGTTTTCTTTTTATACATCTTTTTTTATATTGAAATTTAATTTATTACAAACGTGATTTCTTTTATGCATTTACACTAAATGTTTTTATATTCAGCTTTTCTGTTGCAATGTGCAAAATAAAATGCTTTATTTATATTACATGCCTTTTCTCGTTGAAGGTGAAAGATTATTGATGTTTTCGTTTTTCGGGCATAGAATGTTATTAAGATATCCTCAGTTCACATTCGTCATCTGCCATTTTTAAATAGCAGAGAAAGTATAGAATATGCTAATGCCCCCTTTTAGCAGTTTTCCCCTCAAAAGCCTAATGAAAGAGTTCAGCTTCCATTACCAAGCCAGCTCCCACATAGTCGACCGGCATTAACCAAAAAACGGAGGTGGGTTCGAAGCACGCAACACCACAGCAACAGTAATGCCACAATAATAACAACAAAAACTAATTCTGAAATTGATTCATTATAGCCAGTTTACTAAGTGAGAGGCTTCCCTGTGGGAATACGATTGTTCAGTTGATAGAGCAGAGGTTGAAGAAAATGCATCTGTTTTAACAAGCACTTCAGCGCTGATTGAAGGACAATTTTCAATACGGGAGATTGCGACAGCTTTAAAATGCCAGCGTTTTTGTGAACTTCCATACGGAGGGGGAAGATTTTTCCCTCTTCATAATGAAGCCAAAATACAATTAGAACTAATAAATCGAACGTGCAAATCCCAGACGACTCGTATTTGGAGTCGCCCGTCTCGGTGGGAAAGGAGCATGTCAAATTTCCCCCCACCAGTCTAAAAGCTTTCTTTTCTTGAAGTTCCGCAGAGTGCCATTTTTTTTTGAGTGGACCCCTAAGTGCAACTACTGTAAGTGTAATCATTCTCTCAAGGCTTTATGAATACGAATCTCTGATATCCCGCTAGTTACTGGCAGAAATTTCCCCTGTCCAGCAAGATGACCGCGTTCTTGTAGGTGCTCCAGGCACGGTTGTGCGCGGGGCCCCCGAACGCAGGAATGAATGCTTTTAGCCGCGGACTGGATTGAAAAGTGTGATCCTAGGGTTCGGCGTGGGCGGGAGTGGGAGGGTGTCGGCTGTGCTTCGTAGGGCTTCTCTCTCATTTAATTCATCTGTAATGGTGCTGCCGCGGTATGGAACAAAAAAATCTTACCGGGGTTATAATTTCCCCGCGCAATCAGTTCAGTTCTGCGCTGCATGGGGAAAAAAAAAGAGAGGAGAGAGAGAGAGAAAAGGTGAAACGTACGGAACACTTGATTGAGGAGAAAATTAAGTGAAACGTTGTGAATTGTGATTGCATTATTCAACGTTTTCCATCGCATTCTTCCTTCTTTTGTGTTTCTATTATGCGTTGTGGTGACCTGTCCCCATCACAAATGATCCACACTGCTCCGGGTATGAGAGAATTAATTAGATAAAGAGAGAGAAGAACTAAAACATTTACCACAACAAAATTGGTGCCAACAGAGATGTTATGCCACGCTCTTTTAGTCCGACCTCGTCACAGGCTTTAATAGCTGTCATTGTTGTGGCTGCCTGCGCTGTTAGACAGAGACAGTGTGTCTTTCATTGCGGTCTTTATCGCTCTGGTTTAAAAGGTGTTACTGAACCTGAACCATCCATCATGGGCACGCTTTGTAAAACATGGGATATCTGTGTGTCGTCAATTGAAAATCTGTGCTACTCTCCAACCTTTTGACTTATTAGAAGGAACACTTAAAGTAGCTTGACATTTCAGCGTGCTTCATGGGTTTTTATAACGGCATCGGTCGGCTCTGGCACATGTAAAGTTGTAGAGCTCATTGCATAGGTCAGTTGTCTACCTCCCTGGGTGTTATTCTACTCTAACTTGTCACAAAGTCTTTTATGATATGCAATTACAATCCCTTCTGGTCTAATCTGGAGTTGGCTAGAGTTATTTGAAGTATTTTGCAGTTTAAAACTTCAAATGACTGTAAATGGTTCTCAGTTCTGCATGACTTTTTATGAGAACTACTGATTTCAAGTTTGTTTTCTGTTTAGGATTAAGATGATATAGATCATATAGATAAATTCAGTTCAACTAAATTTTGCATGCACTTTGAAACTATAGATTTTGACTCTATAGCTAAATGGTAGTGGATCACAATAAATATTTATACAGAAAATATTATTATTATTATTATTAATTGTTATAATTAATAGTTAATATTTTTGTATAAATATTTTATATACATTTAATTATTTAAAAAAAAAAAGGATAAACTGCTGTTAATTTCACTAATTAAACTAGCTGTTTTGTTTTATAACAGAGTCATGCATTAAAATTAAATGTATTTTTCTAGATTAATCATATAAATTAAAATAGCGGTTTTGTAAACAAGTGAACAAAGTACTGAAATATATTGCCGGGAAGACTCGACTATTAAAAAAACTATACTCCTTTTGTATAGACTAAAATGTGGAGGTCCAAGGTCACTTCTTTGCATTTTAATGGGTTTTATTAATTACAATGTTGGCCAAAACAGTAATTTAATATATATGTTTGCATTTTTGCTTCCATACTTTGTGGCAACATATGTCACTATTGGTGAACTTCTGTATACTTTTCTTGGCCATTAACAGCTTTTTTGATACGTGCCTATTAAAAAACTTTTTATTTCTCTTTTATATACACGTCATTTTATATAATGTGTATATATATAATGTAACATAATGTATATAATGTATTATAATGTATCTTTGTTTGATTTTACATTAATTTTATGAGTGTCTTTGTGCCTTGAATTGGCCTGTGCCCATAGCCCTCGAAACGACACAGGTGGCAAGTGTTTGATGGCCCTGTAATACTTTTATAGACTCTTCAAACTTGTAATCAGGCACTTATTTTGTGTTAATTAAGTCTGCACAAATGGCAGCAACCTAGCATGCAGAGAGGCCTCGAGTCACCTGAAAAACTTCATCTGGGTTTATTCGGCCGTCTAATTAGGTGTCCAGCTGCTTGCCGGTCGGCCAGCTTGGAGATCACGTCCAATCAGACGGCCAAGTAAATCCAGGGCCACTGAGCTGGGCTAACGTGTGATATCCTGCCTCAGTCGGTGACATGGCTGACTGGGGTTAACCTGTGAAGAGGCAGCAGGTGCTGTGGGATTAAGTGTCCGCCCTGCCTCTGGTTACACAAGCTAATTGAACACATTCTGACGCCCTCTGGACACCTGGGGAAAGCCTCTGGACATGAGAGTGGGAGGGATCTGGTTTGGACCGTGTGTGGTTTGAGGAAAAAATATACTGACCCCTATTGTCTAAAAAGAGAGAGAAATACAATGCGGTTTGCTTAAGCTAAAAAAATAAAAAAAATTATAATAATCAAAAAAAAAAAACAATTGTCACTGTGAAATTAGTAGTAGTTGTGCGTTCAAGTCGGATACATCGTATTTACAAGTTGAAAGCACATGAACGCCGCCACAAAGTCGTTGTTACGAGTGAGAAACTCTTTTATTTTCTTCAATTTTCTTTAAGCCCAGAGTTTCAGAGTCAGTGAAAAAAACGTGTCGGATACAATGGACAAAGCCAAAGACTAACGATATGCAGCATCTGTAAAGTTGTTGAAATATATTAAATTATTATTTTTTGTAATGTACAATAAAACTATATAAGTTACACATACAAAATATTATATTATTTTATAATTATAAAATAATTATTCATTTTCCATCATCTTCATAAATTACATAAAAATGGAAAGAAAGAAAAAAAAACCACAAGGCACATTCTTCATTCAATATTTTGTATATGTAGAGTTTAAAAAATTTTATGCAGAAAAGTTAAATCGCCATCTTTTTCCAAAGTGACTTGAACGCACCTGACTTCGTAATAATGACTTGTAAGTATGAACGTCTGAGGAGGACTTGAACGCATCATCAATTCACAATTAATTACAAAGTAGTGGAAAGTAATGCATTGAATTCTACACTGAATTTTCAGTGAGGAAAGACTGAAATTAGTATTTTATGTAAAATGTGCTCCATAATGTTTATTTACAATTTTTTACAGTGTATAATGGGCTAAATCCTTTTAGAATGACTTTCAGATTTTGAACCTGAACGATAGTTCAATCAAAAATGTCATTTAATTACTCACCCTCATGTCATTTCAAACCCATGAGCCCTTCATTCATCTTTTGAACAGAAATTAAGATATTTTTGATGAAATCTGGAAGCTTTCTGACCCTAAATAAGACAGCAATGCAACACATTCAAGGCCCGGAACAGTAGTAAAGACATCGTTAAAATAGATTTGCTGCACCTTGTTAGAGAGGCATTCACACCCATGCAGTGGGGTACTTTCTATTCTTGACTATTCTTGAATTTATATATCATTTCAAAGGCTTAAACAGAAGCTTAAAGTAAGTGCTGTGATGGTAAAGAGAATATGGGGAAAGAAAGACAAGTTTGTTGGTTAATAAGTTCTCTAGGAGCTCTATTAAATTGAGTGCTTCCTGCATTGCCTTTCAGTGTTGGCAAATATGGAATAAGAATGATCAAAAGATTTTGTACCATGAGTTTACATTTTCTTGAGCTGTCCTTGCAGGCTGCACACAAAAACATACAGCACAAGCAGTATAGTCAGAGCAATTCATGAATGAATGACTCTTAGGAGCTGGTTGCTTTTAGCAAATCAAACAGGTGCAGAGCAAGCACAATCCAATGCATAAACAAATGGCTATTAAGAGCCGGTTCCTTTATTGAATTGTTCAGCAGGCTCACAAGTTCATGAGTTTCAAATCAGTCTGACAAATACTTCACTAAACAAACCCACTTAAAGACCAGAAACACTTTCTGATTGGTTAACTGCTACTGAAATACGTACATAAAGTTTTTTGTTTATTAAACAAAGCTTATTTCTACCACTAAATGAAAAAGTGTGGCTTTACTCAGTCAGAATTGTGAGATAAATTCAGAAAAATCAATATATATATAAGTTCCCACATTTTCCCCCCTGAAAATTAAGGATGTATGACTTAAATAAAAACATATATCAGATTATCATTGATATATTGATCAGGAGATGCTTGCATGCTGTCTGTAAATAAAGAATGTTGCTTATCTATTAGCCTCAAACAGGGTAAAAGGTTTCAAATAAGGTCAATGTTTGAATTAACAGTGAGTGGGCAGTACAAATAGCAACAGAAATTCACGTCAGTGATTTCGGTAAAACATTAACCTGAGGTTAATTACGAGTGGAGGTCATGGACCATATGTTAGTGTTTGCGACATATATGTCGTGTTATCAGTTTATGAGAATATAAGGCCAAAACGCATACATTTCCTACCACATGCGATACGAAGACAAACCCGCTCTGCTGGCCTGACCCTGGTTACTATGGTTACGATGTGTACTTTGTTGTAGCCACTGTCTGCCTGGTAACCCAGTTCTTGCTAATTGCTGTTGTCTTGGCAACAAGGTGCCCAATGTAATCTGGAAAAAAATGGGTAACAATCTGCAAAAAATGTATGTATTCATTAGAAGAATTCAGCCTCTCCCTTCTGGCGTTCCTTCGCCAGAATAGACCACATTTTAATCTTTGTGTTTTTGGGTTAGAATAAAGGGACTCAACACACCTGACCTTACAAGATCACACTTATTTCGGCGCAACATCGACTCTGGGCTGCCGGCCACCTGTTAGACAGCAGTGTAATATGAAACAGAAAGGGCCTGCTCTGGTGTAGCATCGTGTGTTATCGTGTAATTCAATAGAGAGGACCTACACTGATTTTCACCCCCTGTGAGATGTGCACATCATCATTCAGAGGAGACAATGAGTCTAACGAGCGTGTTTAGTTTAATAATTCACCTAATTTAATTCTGCAGTTACTCTTTGTATAATGGACCAAATTAAATGTGTAGTCCACTGTACCTTGTACAACAGCTATTGCTTTATAAAACCACTATATGATGTGCATATTTCTTTATTCTTGACACATATGCTGCCGATTTTAAAATTGTTCCAGCACTCTCAGAAAAAAATCTATCACCAGGGCATAACCCTTTCCAAAGGTAATATGTACCGTTTAGGTACCTTTAAGGTACTAATAAGCACAATTTAGAGGTTAATAATGTACAAAAATTTACCTTTTAAAAACGTTCAATCTCCATAGCTTTTGTACCTTTTTTTCTGAGAATGAGCACTATTTAAAGAGCTCCAATACTATTTAATATAATCTTTTCTGTAAAAGGAATGTGATTTAGGGCTCCAGAATGACAAAAAGCAGCATGCAAGCATTATAAAAGTGGTTCATACATCTTATGTGCTATATTTCAAATTTTTTGAATCCATGCGATATTTTTGTGGTGCTTTTCTTGGTCTCTCTTTATACGACTGACCTTAAATACTATGTAGTTACATTAAAAAAGTACAATCTACTTACTGTGTTCATATTGTATTGCAGAACACTTCTGCTGCTATTGAGGTAGGACGCGGGAAAGGTATGGGTAGGTTTAAAGGGATAGTTCACTCAAAAATGAAAATTACCCCATGATTTACTCACCCTCACTCCATCCTAGGTGTATAGGACTTTCTTTTTCAGATGAATACAACCAGAGTTATATATTCTTCAACAGGCCCTGTCCAAAAACATGGACAAACATGAAACTGTACGCACATTGCTTTTTTTGAGAATAGGCTCATTTTCCAACTCACCTAAAGTTAAACATTTGAGTTTTACTATTTTTGAATCCATTCAGCCCATCTCTGGGTCTGGCGATAGCACTTTTAGCGGCAGTTTAGCAGAGATCATTGAAACAGATTAGACCAGTAGCATCTCGCTCAAAAATAACCAAAGACTTTCGAGTTTTGTACCCATGCTACAGCAGCGAAGTTCCTTGATTATTAGTACACAATGTAACTACAGAAGAGACTAGTTTTAAATAGGAAAAATATCTAAACTCTTTGGTCATTTCTGAGCTAGATGGTACGGGTCTAATCAGATTCAATAATCTATGCTAATCTGCATCTAAAAGTGCTATCCTGGAACCCAGGCTCAAATATCTGTTGAATGGATTCGAAAACTGTAAAACTCAACTCTAAAACTGTAAAAGTGCAGTGTTCCTTTAACACAGACTAGTATTGTTCGATGTTCATTTCTACACCGCATGCAAGGTTTATGCGCATATTCCGAGCATATTACAGTGCCATATGCTGGTCTGGCATGTACACTATACTACATTGAAAACAGAAAACAACCAATAAAACAAAGACCTACAACACACTCATTATACAGACAAATCAATATTAAAATATGTTTAAAACAGAAAGGATAAACTCTTCTTTAAATTTTCAGTCTAAATCATTGTTTGCTGTGTATAACAATAATCCATCACATTCATGATCAGATCTACCACTGTAGCAGCACATGCCCTTATTTGCGCATATTTCGTTTGAAGATATGATATGTGCATGTATATGATGCTGGTTCGTGTTTGGAGCATGAGAGAATATAAATTGCACCAGTCCACAATTCACAAAGCTCAATGGTACAAAATGTTTGCTACAAACATATTTCCATGTGTGTTGGTAGAACATGAAAAACCAACCACCTACACCCAAACTTCAGCTTGCATCGTAGGGAAATGCAAACAGTACTTTTGTGTTGTCGCAGCACTTCGAGGCATGTCTCTGAATGGCACAGAGGAGAACCGGTACTCTCTTATGCATAATACAGTGGATATTTTTATATATTACAGCGTAGTGATTGAGTTGAACAAGCTCTTTTTCATGAATAAATGCAGAAAACGCTCAGAAACGAGTGATGTAGAATGACCCTCTCCCGACCCTAGAGCCTAAATAACACACCCGTGATGTAATATCAACTTTGCTTTTCCACCCGGAAGAATATAATTGTTCAGAAAAAAGAAAAATATAACCAGTTTCCACTTATTGATAACATTTTTGTGTGCAAATACACCGTGTCTACACCGGGCGCAAGTGAAATTCGTAACAGAAATCCAGCCCAGTCTCACGGCAATTTGTACATATTTTACAAGGTGGCTAATTCATACAAATTCTTACGATTCATAAATAAATCGTTCTTATTTTATGAGTTACCAATTCGTATGAATTTGTATGAATGACCTACACCTAACCCTGCCCCTTAACCTACCTGTCACTGGGTTTTAGACAAATTAGCATGTATTTTCCACCTCGTACGAATTGGTCATGAGACTGTGTTGCAGAAATCTAATGATGCGTTCTATTTATGACACGTTTCAAATGATTTTCAGTGGTTGTTTTTCGCGTCCAGTGTGGACAGACTTTAGCTGTTGCAGCACGGCACCTGTTGCATTCGGTGTAGACACCATGTTAATGTTTTTACTGAAATGCAGTCTGTACACATCTCAAAAAATGTGTTCTGGGGTTTCATGACCCTTTAAAACCCTTTTTAATTTAACTCTGATTGTATTCATCTGAAAGAAGAAAGTGATATATGGCTTTTACCCTAGGATGGCTTGAGGGTAAGTAAACCATGGAGTAATTTTCATTTTTAGATGAACTATCTCTTTAAGGGTGGGTTAAGGTGTAAGGGATGGGTTAGCAGTGTAATTCTAAATGTAATCACATAAATAATAACAGATGCAACATGCAGGTATTTTTTTTTACATTTTAAGTACAATGTAAATACATTATGGACACAATAAGTGCAATGCTCCAAATTATTAATATTACATGTAAATACATAGTGGTAACCCCCTTGCCAGCGAGACCAGCATACTTTTTTAAGGTCACCTAATATAAAGTGGAACCTTTTTGTTTTCGTAATATTGTAGTTTGATAGCCCTTAAAGATTCTTTAAATGATTGCCGAGTTGTGAATGCAAGTTTTCAGTGTGAGCTGAACAGTTACATACAAAAAACAACTTGTGAAATAATGGTAAATGTATCTTTGCATTAAAATATGCTTACATGCTGAACATGGAAGTTTCAAAAATGATATTTTTCAAAAATGTGCTTTTTTTGTGTGTTTGACAAAACACACTTATTCAGATTTGAAACAACATGAAGGTGAGTAAATGCCCTTTTGTTGATACCTTTGTGTTGCTTTTTAAAGTGATTTTAATGAACTACTACTTTAAAACAGGAAGAAAATGTAACTTTGTGTTTAAAGATGCACTGCAGGATTCTCTGTGTCATCCCTCTCTTTCTCTCTTTGTCCCATCACAACAAACCAATTAAATAATTAGGCTTACCGTAGTAATGCAGTAAGGCAAAAACAAGGATTTGAACACAATTTTTAAAAATATATTGATCAAAACATTCAGAAACCTTCATTGTGTACCTTTATTTAACTCTGTACTGTACTTTTTCATTTACTTAATATTTGAAAATTAGCCCAAATTTCTACAGTTAATAAGACTATAAATATCTTGCTATTAACATTTACCACTGCATGTTTAGTTAACTTGAAAACATTTCTGAGTGATCATTTAGTGGACGCTGAGTTTAAAAATGGCCCATGTGCGTAAGGAGGTTGTGTCACTGTTCTCCCATGAGTGTGAATTCATGTATGTGTCACATACAAGTAATTTATACAGAGTCATATTGAGATGCATACATCAAAACTAGCGTTTCTCACCCATATTCTGGTCCAAACCAGAAACATTTGCATTCAGCATCAACTCACAATGAATGTATAGCAGACAATTTAAAACATTAATTCATCAATAATATATGCTTTCCTTGAACTTTGACTGTTACGGCTAAAACTGTGTTCTTCTTATATAAAAGAGTGTTCAGTATATCATTCATACTGATTTGTGAAAACAAATGGTTTGTTCTTGGAGATGTTTTATGTATTCCATTACTATCCATCTTTCTGATTAATGAACATACACTTTAGCTTAATAGGACCTTCGCCAGGCTCTTAACAAAACATGCGTTGGTCCCTGTATACATGTTTAGATATGTTTCTGAATAGGTTATCCTGCTCTCCATTTCCATTTGCAGCCTTCTTCAAAACCCGAAACCTTTTCACTGAGACGTATTGTGCCTGATTAGCTTCTTCTGAAGTACCTCACATCCTTGCTACGCCCTTAATGCCGTTGGCAGCCATCGAAGACCTTGCTGCACGGTGAAAATGATCATTCCCCCATTACCGAGGCTCCACTATTTTTAACTGCTGAATGAAACCTCCTAACCTTTCCCTGTTCACACAACAGCACATGTCTGAAAGGTAACTGCTCCAATAACGCACCGCGACATGCGTCAGGTACGCTAACTGAGACCTGCGCTCCAAGAAATCAAGGTAATTTGATAGTTCTCTGTTAGAGTATGCAGAGTGAAGAGCACTTATGAAAGTGTTACCTTCATTGTTCCTGCTTTGAAAATGCACATAAGGTCATAGTTGGAGCTAATGAGCCCATATGAATTGGATGATATTATTTTTTTGAAATGCTGGAAACATGGTTAAGTGGGATAATAGCACAGACGGCTTCTGCTGTGTGTTTCCATTTTTATAGATGAATAACTAACTAAACAAATAAACAACAGTGGAGTCAAGCTAAGTCAACATGCCTGTAAAAATAGTTTTGGATATCCAAAACACTGGTTCATTTCTTGTTTTGTTTTACATATATGTATATGTATATATATATATATATATATATATAAAGCTTCAATTGAACTGGCATACACATTAGGTAAGGTTTAACAATATATGGCTTGTGATCCTTAGTGTGATATTTTTTTTTATGTCACTCTGAGTTTGGTCAGATAGAAATAATAAAGAATGTGAACAGAGCAGAATGACAGAAATTTACCATCTTGTACATTTTTGGCACAAAAATATTTTTTTTTTTGTCTGTGAGAATATTGCTAGATGTGAAGCATGCAGAGGTACTTCTGTATAAGCTGTCTGTGTTTCTCTTGCGAGTTTTATTTACCCATCTCAAACAGCATCTTAAACCAAGAGGACTGTTTGGACAGATGAAATCCATTCCTGCATCATATTTTGGCTTTTTTTTTTTTTTTTATCCCCAAATGCTGGCACAATATTTGTACCTCATGTCTTGAACACTCTGTCAACATTTAATATCATCCATGCTGGACTTTCTCTTCATATGACCAGTATTGATTGCAGTTCATTTTCTATGAGCACCTTGAGGGTCGATTGTTCAGAAATCCTGCAAGGAGACGGCAAACCCTGCGAAGACACTCAATAAAATGAAACTTTTGTCGAGGTGAAAAAAGCGGAACAAGCCTAAATATTGACAAAACATATTTGACTAGGTCTTGCTGTTCCTCAGATTTTGTCAAGCTTTACGGGAGCTTCAAAGAGAAAGGAAAGAAGGCAAGAAGGATGAAAGACAGTAAAGCAAAAAGCAGAATTGAAAAAGAATGAAGCTAACAAGGAATGAAAGACAGAAAGGGGACAAAACTGCATAGGGAAGAAAAAGGTAAGGAAAATAGGAAGGAGGAAAAGTATAAAGACAAGGGAAGGGAAGAAACAAAAAAACAGGAAGAAAAGGAGGAAAGTAGTAAGAAGACAGCTCGGCCAGGACGGAAGAAACACAAAGTAGAAAGGAAAGAAAAAGCAAGGCAAGAAGGAGGAAGGAAAGACCAAGTGGAAACACAAAAATTTCAAAAGCAGAAGAAAGAAAAGACAACAGGAAGGAAGGAAAGTCAGAAGGATTAAACGAGGACAAAGAAAAAAGATGGAAAATGCGAAGGAAATACAGATAAACTAGGAAGGAGGAAAGAAAGACAAGGCACAAAGACAAAAAACGTGCAACTTGCAAGTGTTGGGAAGAACAGAGAGGAGGAAGGAATGAGAAATGATAGAAGACAAAGTTTGAGGGAAAGAGGAAAACAAATAACGTTTGGAAGGTAAACAAGGAAGACAATGTTGGAAGAGGAAGGAAGGAGGAGGACAGACAGAATGTTGCAAGGAGGAAAGAATGGAAATTAATAAAATAGGAGAAAAGATGGAAGCAATGGCTGTTGGTTCAGCTAGAAAAAAGAGAAAGTAACCAGCCCGTTTTCTGCTTTTAGCTGGTCTTCAATCCTAATCAAGCTAGTTTTAAGCTGTTTTTCTAGCTGAACAGACTTGAACCATAGAAACGGCATATCTTGGCTGAGCAGGGAGACCAGTCAGGTAGTATTTTTTGGATACGAAATATAATGGTTACTGGATTTTGTCTAATTACATGTCGGAGAATAATCTGCATTCACTTTGTCTGCAAACCTATAAAAACCCATTCGATGGACATGGAGAAAACCACAGAGAACGATCGCACAACACGCGCCCGAGACAAACCTCCAAACACCCTCGCTGCATGTAGCTATCAGAACATAATCTAAAATTACGCGGCGAAGCTAACTCATTAGCATACTCATGCACTGGAGGGAAATGCACTGATTATGTTTTACTTTACACTGATGACCGAGATGTATTCATCTGCTAGGACTGCGGCTTTGTGTGTCTGCGTGTTCGGCCAGGGAAAAAGGGAGGGGGGACGGATACGTAATAATCATCCTCCCTAGATTAAATGGAGGCCATTAGACAGATATTAGGGGAACAATTGGGAGTATTGGGCCAGGCTGTCCGCTAGCGTTCTTCACTACGATCAACGAGTGAGTCACGGCTCTGGCTAATGGTTTATCAGCCGTGTAGATATAGGACCGTAGCGTGGCAGCGGAGGGGAGCGCACCGGGAGGCCTGGCCGCGGATATTTTATCGGCCTACATGTCTCCGGCTTCTGTTCCCTTCTCTCCCAGCATTACCGGGAAAAAGTCATTACCGCTGTAATTATTTTCAAGAAGATGTACTCAGAGAACTCGCAAACATCAGCGAATTGCTTTCTTTGATAAATACTATACATGCAGGGGGGGTATTTTGCTGCACATCCGCGCTTTTTATGGGGTTGTCATGTTATTTTCCAGGGTATGTCCATTTAGGAGTAGAATGTTTTACTGCGTTTGCGTCCACGCGTTAATTGGTCGTAATTAAGGACATGTAAGCACCACAGAAAGGATGAGAGCGGTACGCATTTGTGAGGTAGAGGCATGTTCGAAGGGGAACGTGTGGGCTGGTTCTGTCAGAGAGGCACAAGGCAAACAAAGCTGCTCGGTCATGTCTGAGAGCGCCATGAATAATCTCTGATTGAGCCCAATTATCACAGCAGACATATCTGACAGAAACAGAGGCGGAGGCAAAATGAGTAAGACCTATTAATATTTGCAAAAAACGTACGCGTGAGCGCGAAAAAAAAAAAATACATCGGGTTCGCGCGAAAAAAGAACAGGCAAAACAATATGGTGCCGAAAGATCCAGAGGCGGAATTAGACCACCGTGTGTCAACACACAAAATGAAAGAAGGCACCTGTTTATAATAGTCACCTCCCTGGAAGAAGCTTATTTCTCCTGATGGGACCCCTACTGATGAGAGGAGACCCGACTAATCTTTATGTGACCTGTCCCTAGCCGCGGGGGACGGCCAGAACACAACGCGTGCCCGGCGGTACAATAGGCACATAGAGATTCGTATTGACAGCTTACGGTCGGGGGTATCGTTTTGCACCCCGGGATGGCATAATCACATTATGGATGAAAGTGAAGCGTTGTCTGTATTAACAGGCATCGAGTCAGGTGGGTTTTTACCCCGGTGAGCCCCTGCGCCAGAGAGAAGGGTGGAAAACATTCAGTCGGCATGACTAGTGCAGTGCTGCCACCATGTGGCCAGTGCGCATGTGTGAAAATGTGCGGTTCTTCAAATGAAAGGCACGCTGGATGCATTTCAAAAGCCTGAGGAAATAAAATAACAATTGTTGTTTCTTTTTCAGAACAGGAAAAAGAGGCTTTCCATGGATTTGTGAAGGTTCTGTCACTTTATGGCAGTCAGTCAGTTTATTAAATGTCAGTCAAAAGCACGCGCACATATTTCATTGCAATGCTTTTCTCCGTTAAGGCCAGAGGAGGGCAGTAATGATCACAGCAGGTTAATGGAGAATGTCAAAAACACTCCTTTTCCCGTCTGTAGGCCTTACCTTTCTTAGACTGACTGACTCTAAAAAGAACGTGATTAAAACTGCATGATTATTTAAGAGGGACGGTTTTGATAAGGTCTGCCCGTTTGAGGTCAGAAGATGTTATAGATTTAATTTTAAAATTACTAGTATTATTTTCATGTGAATGTTATTGCAGTCCCTGCAATTATTATAATAATTATAACAGTATATTATAGTATTATAATAGTAAATCAATTCCAACAGAAATAAGGACTTATATAATTATGTTATAACTACATTTTATTCTAATGTGCAGCTGTATTTACAGTAAAAACACAGCAGAGGCTGATTGTCTTGACCAAATAGGCTACAAGAAGACAAATGTATATGGGAAATGACTAAAAAAGCAATCTCTCTTTGTCATATCCAGTTAAGCTTTATATAATTTGCCCACATGAACCAGACTAATGATTCAAGTTATTGATTTCTTGCTCTACTTTTAGGGAAGCCTTCTCTTGAGGACGAGATCTGGGAGTTTATCCTCAAACACAGAATAACAGCATGCTGTATCAGGTATTTGCAGCTAAAACATGCATTTTGAATGTGTATAATATTAATGAAACTAAGCTTGACTGTATAGTTCTTTATAATGTTTTTTATATATACATTATATATATATATATATATATATATATATATATTTCATGATGCATGATGTTAGATCAACTACACCGAGTTGTAATGAGAGAAAAAAAAATAGCTTTTCATTATTCTGTGTGCAGCATATTAAAATGAAGCATGGGCCAATATTTATTATTTGCAAACACTTGCTTAAGACAGTTTATTCAGCATTAAATGCGTTAATGTGAATAATTCCTTAGCTGACATGAGGTCTATTGCAAATGCGCAAGAAGGGAGCTACAATTACACATAAAAAAATATTCCTGACAGTGCTAACACAAAGGCTCTCAACGTGCATTAACCATAATCCCCACGGTTCCTGCTGTTTGACCATTTAATAAAACTCAATTAGATATAGTCGGTCGTAGAGCTTTTGTGCAGAGATCCGTTACACAGGCACGAAAACCGCAGGTTTAAGAGGTGTGTTTGTTGTGTGTAGTGTTAGTCTAGGACGTGTCAAGCCAAAACAAAAGGAATTAAATTCTCATTCATTGACGTTACATAAGCGCTCCATTGAATTTGTATCTGGAGGCCTGTTTGATGCGCGACAGCAAACAATGACAGCGCCCCCATGTGGTTCGACAGCAGCCCTGCCCACTTGTGGTTTCACTCCCTCTGTCTTAGGAAATGAAACGTGCTAGTGTTGTACTTTGAAGGCCGACATAAGACTGTTTAGCATTTTTTGAAGCTTGATCAAGGCAAAAACTGAAGCATTTACACACATCACATATCATCATCCATTCCAGCAACTGTGCTCTGATTTTTTTTTGCAATGTTTTAACATTTATGCAATCAGATTAATTATTCATAAGCTCGAGTATGACTGCTAGTGTCTTTCTGTATCTCACCACTAGGTGGCAATAGTTAGCTTTCTAAGTGCTTGAGCAGTAATTGTACATTTCAGCATGACCACAGTAGAATAGAGAGTGACTCAGACTTTAAATGATTTTACAAGGCTGAGAAGAAAAAGAGAAACATTTATTTCTTATCTACGTAAGTAAGATTTAATGTGCACTATTCATAATGTCTAAAATAATCATACATTGATGCTTTATGTGGACATGTAAATGAACGTGAATAAAAATAAGGTTGCCCATTCAATAATTTGTATGACCTTAGGGGCAAAATCACAGTTGAACCATTTAAAAGCTATATGCAAAATCCTATGCAAAAATACAGTTTAACCAGATGCTAAATGCTGTAATATTACTGTGATGTATTTAAGACATTAAATAAATGTAAATTAGGGCCATTATAGATGCATTTTTGCTATTTTTATTCAGATTTTTCCTGTATTTCTTTCTTTCACTATTACCTGATTGGATAATTATTTTATCTGAAGGAATAGCTCACCAAAAATGGAAATTTCCACATTATTTTCACTCCCAGGCCATCCAAGATGTATATAACTTTCTTCAGCTGAAGAGAAGTTAAGATTTTGGAGGGAAACATCCCATTTTCTCCATATAATGCAAATAAACAGGGCTCTTATTGATGGTTCAAAATTCATATTTAGGCAGCTTCAAAGTAATCCACACAGCCTGAGCCAACAAATAAGTTTCTCTAACATTTGTAAGTAAAAATATATCATTTTTTTCTATTTTGTTCTGAAAAATACTCATTGTTTCGCTAGAGAAGATCCTTATTTGCTGGCTGGGGATTACTTTGAAGCTGCTTAGATATGAATTTTGGGCCAACAAAAATATCCACGCTGAGCCCCATTCACTTGCACTGGAATAAAATATTCGGCTGAGGAAAGGAAATCATATACATCTTAAATGACCTTGTGGTAAGTATATAATCAAGAAATTAGCATGTTTTGGTAAACTATGAAGTCCCTATTAAAGTGTAATTTTCATACCTGATATCTTCCGTAGTTTGTTTTCTTATCATAAAGCCTGATTTTCAGTGTTTTGTTTGGCTTGAATGTTTCACCAAGGTACTTAACAGTACAACCTAATGAACTAATCAGTCAAATTAGCCCTGATTTAAGTCCATGGTGTGATTAATGTAGCATTTGTGGGTGGTATTAAGTGCTTGGTATGTGCTCATATTTTGACACCATCGAAATTGCAGGAAATTAACAGCATGACATATTTATTTGCATGTTCCTCTGTCTAAACAACTCCCCCTCTCTGCTGCAGTCTGGTCTGAAACGTCTTGAATCCGAGGGGATGGAGATGTTGTCCAACCTATGGAAGGAAAACAGAGAGAGAGAGAATGAAAGAGAAAGAGAGGGCATCGTGCTGCTCGCGAACTGACAATTCCAGCGACTCTGTCAGACAGCAGTTGACTGCTACTCTGCTATTCCTGTTAGAGGGCTGAACCCACTCTGCCTTGTTGGCACAGATATTTTTAGCCCTGGCGTTTGGCAGAGAGACCAGAACTAAGAGTGATGGGGCCACACAGGCCTCCAACTGCAAAAGGGCAGCGGTGGGATGAAGAGGGCGGAGGCGGGCAAGGTCACATGAGGCCACTGGAGACGAGAGACTGGAAGATGAGGTGATGAGATCTGGTGATTGAGTCTTGTCGCATCTGTCTTTGACGAACTGTATCTTATACCTGTAAAAGGCTAGCATGGTATTTTGGTATAAATATTCAATTATATTTAGATAAAACTACAACTAAAGTGATCAAATACATATGGAAGGCTGTTGCTGCCATGGAATAAAAAATAAAATCGTAATTTTGACTTTTTATCTCACATTTCTGGCATTAACAAAAGGAACAAAAAAAAAAACAGTAAACTCATAATTCTGAGAAAATAAAGTCAAGATTAACTAGATATAAACTCGGAATTGCGAGATATAACCTCACAATTAAACGTTTACTTCTCACAGTTACAGTATAGTTATCTTAGTTAAATGAGTTTACATTTGTGTTAGATTTTTTTTTTTTTTTTTACTGGCACAAAATAACGAAAGTAATTGCAACTGCTAGATATAAACTCTTAATAAATTCTGACTTACTTTCTCGCATTTCAGTTTAATTCTAATTCTTATCATAAAATAAAAAGGTTACTGATTTTTTAATCTCACAATTAAAAAATTTCAGTTGCAAGTTTATATCTCGCAATTCTCGAAAGTCTGAAAAATCTTGATTGTTTGAGGTAAACTTAAACTCAACAAGACTTAAACAAGCTTCTATACAAATATGACCAAAAATGACAAAAGTGTATCAAGAACTTATGCTGCCTTCACACCACATCGTAATTACCGTAATTCTGAGATGACAACACATGACGTTTTACTCGTAGCTTTCCATGTTGTCGGACTCAGAGGTAGCTCCTAAGTAGTGCCTAAATGAATCTGACAGTGGTCACGTGGTACAAGTCGTAACTCTCAGAACGTTCCGAGTTTACCAGTTGTAATTAAGAGCTCAGGAGCACATGAGGGCTTTGGCGTTGATAGTGTTGCCATAGAAATACATAATTTAGATAAAATAATTTAGGGTAAAATGTCGCGTGTTGTCATCACAAAATTAAAACATGGCTTGAAGGCAGCATTAAAATATAGTCAGGTGGGAAAACGTATATATCTACATCCAAATGTAGTTTCATCTGTGTGCAATACCGTTTTTCCAAAGAAAAATGGCAAACACAGAGCAAGTTTGATTTGAACCAGAACTTTTTAGCGAGTCTTTATAGCAAAAAGATTTACAAAGCAGCTTCAAATGGACTTATGAGATTGCGATTTGAATTAGACTCACTCAGTGAATCGTTCATAAATAGCCTGTACATATTGAGTGTGTAATTAAAAAACTAAACTAATTGTGGAAGTCAATGGCTCCTTAGACACTTTATTTAGTCTGTAGTCCTGCATTAGTTGTGCTTTTTGTTGCTCAGTTTAAATCTAAACAAAGGATTTGTATTTTATTTCTCTATTTTATTATTTTCCTAGTAAGATCACTTTCACATCTTTTACCGCTGTTTGCTATCACAGGACTGCCACAACAGCCTAACCTCTTCACAGTGTACTGCCTCATCTTTCCCTCATAAACCTTTTTGTTTTGCAGGCTCTTTGTGCCTGGATTGTATAATGACTCCTCCTCAGTTACTGATAGACTTCTTTCCCGCCTTTTAGCTCTCTTCCCATCAGCCTCTCAGCAGGTCTCTTTCTTAGATCCACCTGTCTGTGTGCAGAGCTCTGCGGAAAGCACTAACATATTCCCTTTGTTAGCCGTGCCTCCTACACAATTTGTCTCCGCATGGATGACCTTGACTGCTCCAATCCCAAAATAGACCCTGCACACAGGTGTTTTTTTATCGCTTTCTCAAGACTGTATTATCGCATGCAGGTTTACTTTCTATAAATGGAAGATCTGAATCTTACGTTATCAACCCTCTCCTGCCAAGTCAAAGCAATCTGTCGTTTGGCATTCAGCTCTGCAGATTACTTGTTGCTATGTGAAAGTTAGTCAGAAGGGTTTATGTTTGCAAAGTCGTCACATCTCTGGAATATATTTCTGTCCATATAGTCTGTACTATAAATACTGCATTTGTAGGCCCACAGTATATGCTGAGAAGGTAAACATCTAGTTGATATCCACAATGAAACAACAACAACAAAAAAGATTAGAGTAATATGCTGAGATACGAAGTCAAGAAGGATGTGCTAACAAGCTGATAACCAAGCAAAGGGGAAATCTTGATAGATAACATAAAATTAACAACAGATGTGCTAGCAATCTGCAAACAGAGCTGAGCAAGATTGAAAAATCGCTAGCTAGCATGAAATAAACAACAGAAGTGCTGACAGAGCAAGAGATCTGTAAATACTTAGCTAACTATAACTATAGAAGTGCTAGCAAGCTGCTAACAGAAAATCAGATTGAAAGATACATAGCTAATATATATAATCAACAGTAAGTGCTAGCAAGCTGCTAAGTAAGTGAAAAAGAATAATCTAAATCAAGAGTAGATGTGCTAGCAAGCTACTAACAGAGCAGAATCGATCAAAACATGCTATAGTATTAGCAAATTGCTATCAGACTTAAAAACATATAATACTGTTAATATATGGAATTCATAATAATAACAAGCAAGTCTGATTGAAATATCGATAAAATCAACAACTGAGGTGATAGCAAGCTAAAAGAGAAAAAATAAATAAAATCGGCAATATAAAAATATAAATGCTAGGAAACTACCCTTATGAAAATGAACCATGGTTTTATTATAGTAAAAGCAGATTTACTGTACTTAAGTATCTTTTCAGGCACTTTGTAGTTGTACCGAGTATCAAAGATTTTTGCAACTTTTACTCACTACTTCACTATATTTTTGACTGAGTATCTGTACACTTTACTCCACTACATTTAAAATATTAAATGTATTATTACATTTTGTATGGCACCTAGCTTTTCTGCAGCAATTTTATTTATGCTACAGAAGTACTATATCTTGTGCATTTTACCCTCACCCAAACTTGTCAGCAAGGTTACTTTATGTGAATGTGAGTTCCTTAACCAGTAGTTGTAAATGTAAATGTAAATGTTTTATATATGAGATGAATAAAACTGGGATTAAACTGGTTAATTACAAGGTAGTACAAAAAGATTTAGCTTATTTTAGCAAGCAAAAGCAAATGTACTTCTCTGAACAAAATGACTTTTTTTTTGAGATGCACAAGGTGGATTTAGAGGGGACTTGGATATGAGATGGACACTGCATGATATCTCCAGTAGACCTCGGGGTTGAAGCATCAGTCTCTGAGGACGCGGCTGGCTACTGCGCCACAGGCTCGCTCTCCTCATCCTCAAGAAATAACTTGCCTGCAGCCTACTGTCGTGCCATCTCTTGGTGTGAATTGAGTCTATGTGTTGCCAGTGGTTATAGATGCTATCAGTCAAGCATCACACATGCCTGTACCTGCGCTCTAACGCCGGCAGCCAATCTATATTCCACTGGAATGTCAAGAGCATGTGTTAGCTGACAAACAAATAAAGTCAACAGTCGGTTTGATGGGGAGGAAACAAGAAAATGAGAATTTGAATGAAGTTTGACAATTTCCACGCTCTACGTATTAGCAGAAAGATGGTTCTCACTTCTAAGGTCTGAGATGGAATTAAATATCTACCCCACTGAGTTTTTGTCACCGTTCCTCTGCAAAGCCGCAGCGATTTCACATCTCTCTGTGGCAGGTCTTTGATATTAATGCGGGTGTTTTTTTTTTTTTTTGTGTGAGAGGAGGTATTTTTCTTCCGTTATTACTCAGAGCGATACAGTCATAGAAATTCGATTGTCCCGAAATAAGGCTGTCCTTCACTGTGTTGACATTTCCAGGAGGCATCTTAAAATCGAGAACTTCATAGCAGCTGACCCAGACTCATTTACATGGTTGTTAATGTTGTATAAAAACATTCTGTTTAAAAGTCAATTGCTTAATCCGTAAATAGTGTTAATAACCCAACCTCTGACCTCAGTCAATTAGTCTCGGCGTTTAAAATCTCTCTCACAGTCAGGTGTTGCTTTCACACAGAGATATTTCTGCTTTCTCTGATTTATGAATTCTAGTCGGTAAGTAACAGTAAATTTTTATAATGCTTAATTAAAGTGGCCATTAAATAACGACTCTCCTGCTGTATTTTTCAAGTGTTATCACATTGGTGCATTTCACTTTGAAAGGCCGACTTGGCAGAATATTAAAGTCGTAGATGCTAAAGCGCAGGTCACTTCTTTTGTAGTAGTAAATAGTTTCCATATGATTCTCCAAATGATAGTAATTTTGTTGCCCTCTGCTGGTACAATAGATAATTAGCCCTGTCAAAATGAGTTCTCAATGCTAGGAATAATTTATGCCTCAGCCGGAGAAAACAACAACTGTGTTTCTATGAAAGGATTTTATAGGTTTTACAATTGCTCTACCACTTCATGTTTTCCCTCCGTTTTTATCTGCAAGTAAAGCGGGCTTTAGGGTTCACTCAACCACCCAACACATTTCTGAACAGGATGGCCCCTCGATACTTTGGCTGTTGACAGATGTCTCATGTTTTGTTCAACATCTTTAACTCTGTGGCACACATGTCAGTGCGCACTTGGACAAAAGCTTCTCTTTGAAAATGACATCTGCGCAGGCCATAGAGGTGACCATAGGCCAGGGGTTGAGTCCTGCAGGCATTTCTCTGCTGGTAATTTCAAACTGTGGCTCAGAGGTCCACGGCCTGCAGGACAGAACTGTCGCTTTCAGCCCTGACAGACCGTCTGCCATGTGTTTCTTTTCTTCTCTCACGGATTATAAATCATATATACTCTAACATGTACGACATACATTCTCACATAAAAAATAAAATGTACTGACGCTTAGGCCGCATTCAAGATGTAAATGAGTTTGTTTCTGATTTGGAGAAACATTACTTGCTCAGCAGTAGATCCTCTGCAGCGAATGGGTGCCGCCAGAATGAGAGTCCAAACTTCTTAATAATTCACTAGTAATCCACACCACTGCAGTCCGTCAATAAACATCTTGTAAAGCAAAAAGCTGTGTGCTTGCAAGAAACAAATCCATTAAGTATTTTTATCTTCCATCCATTTGCTGGTCCTTCATCCACAATCCTGTCTTCTCCAGTGAAAAAGTCATCTAGTCTAAGTCTGTAGAGAAATATGCCTAGATTAAGCACCCTTTACAAGCAACACAGCAGACCAAAAATCATTCTAAACAAGTATTTTAGTTGACTTTTATGCGAGAGGACAACATGGACATTTTTCTATCCATCTATTTATATGTAGATATATTAAGGATGTACCAGTACCACTTTTTCTATTACTTATCCGATAACGATACTTTTATTTTTGGTACTTGCCGATACCGATTACCGATAGTACTATTTTTACATAATTAACTACATTACATTATTAAAATATTGGGTAAAGAAGCTAAAAGAATAAGTATAATGTCAGTTGTTTAACTTAATTTATTAAATACATAGTGAAACCAAAATGTATTGAACATCTCACATTATCACAGTTTATTCACTATAGTTTAGAATGGTAATAGTAATAGAATGGTAATAAAATATGACAAGAACTCAGAGTTAAACTGTCAGAGAAAATTCCTCTTGATAATTTCAGATAGAAAGGTAATGGATTACAATCAACCAACATTTTTCTCAGAAAACTGTTAGTATAACAACTCAATCCACTGTGTTTTTTGCTATCAGCTATGCATTGAACGCAAAATCACCCAAAAATGAAATTCTGTCATTAATTACTCACCCTTGTGACATTCCAAACCCATAAGACCTTCGTTCATTTTCGGAACACAAATTAAGATGGTATGGTTGATGATATCAGAGAGCCATCTGATCCTCCATAGACAGTAACAGAACTGGCAGTGATCCAGGTCCAGTCTGGTGTGTTGTGATACTCTCTAAAATGGCGGAAGACATATGTCACGGAAGAAGAATGGATAGAGTAAATGATGTTATTTTTGTTTTCTATGCAAAAGAAAAGTGTTCTCCTAGCATCGCAGCTGAGCCACTGATGTCACATCACTGTTTTACCGAAGTTTTTACTATGTTTCTGGACCTGGATCATTTCAGTTACTGCTGTCTATGGAGGATAGCTCTCTGATATCATCAAAAATGTATTAATTTGTGTTCTGAAGATGACCGACGGTCTTACGGGTTAGGAACGACATGAGGGTGAGCAATTAATGACAGAATGTTCATTTTTGGGTGAACTAACCCTTTAATACTGAATGTTTTTACATCCTTAAACTTTAATAACTTAATTCTGCTGTCTGTTGTTCTGTTGCCCGTGTTTCTTTGTCTAAATACGGTACTTGTCACATGATGTGCGGTATCAGCGTTTGTTATCAGGGCATTTTAACGAGTATGAGTACAGGAGCTCAGTATTGGGCCCTGTGTGTCCCTAATGTGTGTGTGTATATATATGTATGTATATATATATATATATATATATCAGACATATATTTGTAATATTTTGGACAAACAACATTTAGCAGGGAAATTTTATAAATTATGCAAACTCTTAGCCCTCTGGACATGCTGACTACTTCAATAAACTCTTATTATATTCAGATTCATAGCACAAATGCTTTGCATAGATAAATGATTACTAAGAACACAGAACAACACAGCAAAAAATGCAGCATTCGGACGGGGGGAATCAGTGCACACCGGCAGGATGATGAAAAGGAAGCTTCCCACTGTGCTTATTGAAATGCATCACAATCATTTGACATGCAAGAAATCTCCAGGCGGATTTGCTGGCAGGGCTTCTTGAGCTGCAACCTTTTGAGGTCTTCGGAAAGCAAAATTTTTGTTTTCCAGATTATTGGAAAGCAGTTAAAGGAAGTTTCTTATATTTATAGTTTTTCAAACATATTTATTTCCCCTCAAAGCACGAGAAGCTATTTAGTTATTCTGATTCTTAGTTGTCATTGTTGTCATGATTCATCTTTGCAGAATACAGACAGACAGTTCTAACATCCCCAGAGTTTGCGATACCTTATTTGCTCTTGTCACTGTTTGACATGTAGGAGGACATGCTACATGCAGAATATGTAGGAGGGATTTGGTTGGAAAAGGAGATTTTGAGCTGTTATGATGCTGAAATGTCCTATTTTAACCTCTGCTCAAGAGATTTTCTTTGGCTGATCATTTGTGCTCAGCAGAGTGCCATGTCTTAAGTATAACTATAGGCGTATATCTAGCATTACATAATTTGCTCATCAAAGGATCCTCAGCAGTGATTGGGTACCATCAGAGTGACAATCCACAAGTATGACTCTAGTCAATCGATTAACATTTTGTGAAGTGAAAAGCTTTGTGCTAGAACTTGAAAATTAATGGAAACTCTATATTGCTTCCTCTGGTGAAAGAGTTGTCTTGTCGTATCATGCTTGATGTGAACAGGCCTTAACAATTTAATGTTTCACACAGCTTTTCACTTCACAAAACAGTAATTGATGAGCTGGAGTTGTGGATTATTGTTATGTTTTTATCAGCTGTTTGGACTCTGACGGCACCCATTCACTGCAGAGTCCGGTTTGGTGAGCAAGTGATGCAAATGCTAAATATCTCTAAATATATTTGGAAGAAACAAACTCATCTACATCTTGGATATTGTGAGGTGAATGCATTTTTAGCAAAAGATATTTAGTGTAATTTTGGGTAAGTGTTTAATGGTTTTGGTTTGTAAATACTGTAACTTTATATGCATATATCTACAATAATATATACACATAAAATTTTAAGATTACATTAATGTTATACAAGACCTGTAAGCTAAAAGACATTTCTTTCTCATTTTTATTGACAAAAATCCCCCCCCCCCCAAAAAAAAAAAAAAACAAACAAAACAAAAAACTAAAAACATGGTCTATAATGAACTTGATGTGAACAAGACCAGATGTGAACAAGCCATATGTCTGGATAATTTGCATACAATGTTCAGCTGTTTGAAGACATTTTCTGTCCAGCTTGATTCCAATTTGTAAGTACGAGACATTTCAATAATGAGGTTTTACATGCGAGATCTATCATCCTCAACATTACAAGTGATGTATTAATCTGCTCCAAAGGCAAGAACGGTTTTATTCATAAGGGAGACCGGGAAGTGTTGTAACATTTTATTTTAATGTTTGCATTTTTCACTATGTATGTCAAATTTTGATATAACATTCCCAATATTATCTGCTATAAATTACAGTATCAAATTATAAACCATACTTTATGACTTTCCACTTTTCCTCACTTGCTTTGTGTAAAAATTGTTTATTTTGGACCTGATTCAAAACTGATCACATTGTTTTTACATGTTTCCCAAGGTTTCTGTAATAACCCGTTATGGACCAAATCTGAAGCTTTGAACCTTCTCCAGAGTGCAGCTACAAACATGTTTTGTCTTCTTCACTTCCCATTATTTTCAGATTGAATACTGAACTATACTCACACTGCCTTAGCCCGGTCACTGTGACACAGCTCGCTTATTTTTTTCCTGTACAATTTGGTACGTTTCCCCCTCCCTTGTTCCGGAGCATCCAGACCTGTAGGTTGAGGGGTTGCAATGTGTTTTTTCTTTTATTTTGGTGCTGTTCTGCTGAGCAGACAGACCCTAAAGAGAAATCCCATTTCAAATTAAATTTAAATGACCCCCCAAGCTCATAAACAGTGGGTCGCCTGACAGCCTAATTTATAATTCAGCACTGAGCTAGGGGCTCCTGGTTTGATGTTAAGGAAAGGCGGCCTGAGAACGAGTCTTTGCATCTGGGTCTGAAGAACATGAAGACTATGTATGTATATATATATATAGAAAGAGAGAGAAGAGAGAGAGAGTACACACACACATACAATAAAAACAGCACTCTCGTAAAATGTTACTTTTTAATTAATTAATTTGTTTATTAATGTTAATATATTTAATAAAATGTCATTTGTTCCTGTTGATTATGGAAATGACAATCATTTTTTTTCAGGATTCTTAGATTATTAGAACCTTCCAAAGAACAGCATTTGAAATATAAATGTAGGTAGTGTATCCCATTGTCCACAAAAATATTAAACAAAAGCTGTTATATAAAGCTGTTATATATTTCCTTTTTTTTTTTTTTGATGAACTTCTTTCATTGTGAATAATTTATGTTTTATTCCCATTCTCTGTTTTACAGAACCGTATTGTATAAGGCTTCAGGACTTGGCTTTGTCTAAAATGAGATCTTCAATCCTCCCAGGATCCTTTTAACTGCTGGATTAATGTGTGGTATTAATATTATGATTGAAGAGGGATGCATGTTGATAGTTCGAGCAGTAAAGTCAGCACAAATACAGATGATTGAAGGATGTGGAAAGACTGGGAGAGAGCCCTCTGTGTTGTCTGCATTGCCCTGTGTTTTAGGCGAGAAAGAAAACAGCAATTACATTACATTTGTTTATCCGCCAAAATTATGGAAAACAAAGCTCTGGATAACTTCCCAATTTCATTCAGAACCCCTGCGAGGAACCCCCTGCCATGCAGCCAAAACACACTTTCCACCGACAACCAGATTAGCTTCAAGGGCAGTTGCAGTGCAACTGTTTATTGAGGTAAAGTCATTTGAACTGAGTTTCGCTTTGTCCTTAAGACAAGACTAGGTCATCTTGATGAATATGAAACCTTTTAAAATGAAGACTGGTTTTGCAGCTGGTTGCACGCATGCTTTGACACTGTGCTCCAGAAATAAATTAATTCATATGATGTTTATTGAAAAGTAGAGTGCGGTCACTTTTTTTGACAGGTGAAAAAGCGTGAAAACAAAATTGCGTTGATACTATTTTTAATAACTATAGTGATGTTAATGTTTGTAATATCCTAATCTATTCATGCCTTATAGTTATATTTAGCAGATTACAGGTAATAAAGTTTACATTTTGTGCCAGTACAAGCAATTCAAGCAGTTGAGATAAATATATTACCCTAGCAGAACCTGATATTGCTGAATTTAATCTTTGACATTTAATTTTCAACATCTTTGAAACACCTTTGACCCTGAAACAACATTGTGATTGGCCAATTATATTTGAAGATTTTAGTTTTTTGTAAAGTTTAGGCTTACAATCAGTGTTTGGTGCTTGTACATTAGTATCATTCACCTATCATTAAATATGATTTTAGGCATTACTAATCTAATCTGCATAAGGAATAGTGGACGCGCTTAAGCACGTTCATAAGATGGTAGGACCCACGACTGCGGATCACAAGATGGCGGACATCACAGCGCCCCGTCACAACACCGCTTTTGCTCTTCACGATTCCAATCTTAGCTCCGCCAGAGGGCACTCCAGCCAAAACAGGACCACACTCACGGACTCCATTTCCCATAACACCCCGTACCTGGAACTGATTACCGGCACAGGTGTTTCCCATCAGTCTTCCCCTTTAAATACAGCTCTCAGACCTGCATTCAGTGCGAAGTTATGTTTGCCCCGGCTGCATTACTGAACGTTTATACCATGTGTTCCCTTTCTGTGTATTACCTTGGACTGTTTACCCTTCATCGATTGTTTGCTGCCTGTCTTGTCTACCTCTGCCTGATCTCAACTCTGACTGATTGCTTCCTGTCCCGATCTCTGCCTGGTATTTGTTTACGATTCTGTCTTGTCTGCATTGCCCTGTTTGCCATTTATAACCACTGCCTGTTAGAGCTGCACAATTAATCGTTAAAAGATAGCGATCTCGATTTGACCCCCCACACGATATTAATCCAGTATTTATACGATTTGGCCAATTATATTTTCAAGGACAGGAGACGAGCATAACTCCTCTGATCTCGAGATAACATGCAATCACTCACAGCCGATGTCACAGACGTCACATGCGGTTTTGTTCAGGCAGAGGCCAGATGTGCTTGTTACGTTGGTTTCACACCGCACGCGTCAGTCCGGGTATACTTCACTTTCCGCGTTCCATTCCGTCTTGCGCACAACCACATCCGCGCAGCTTTGGAAGTATACTTAATCGCGGATGAGTGCGGACGGAAGCAGCGCGGAAGCATGCGTATGCAGAGCAGGAGCAGCGCGCGCCGACTGTGCTTTTAGGGGCCGTTCACACGTGGCGTCTTTTGTGCTCTCAAGTCGATTATTTCAAATGTAGATGCGCATTTTGCACACTCATTTTTTCCAGGCGCATTTCAGCTTTTCAGATTGCCACAAGCACACCACGGGTCATGTGACAAGAACCAACCAATCAGCTTCATCCTTTCCCATGACAACATTGAAAGCTCAGCCAAAATAAAGCAATAGTTGGTCAAAGCTGTACAGGGAAATTTTGATCCTCACCAACCAGGTCAAATCAACGCCAGCCCAGAGCCACTGCACGAGATGGCTGTCGCCCCAGAGCCACTGTACAAGATGGCTGCCAACCCCGAGCCACATCCACTGCACAAGATGGCCGCCAACCCGGAACCACTACACGAGATGGCAGCCACACCAGAACCTTCAGCCTTCACGGAAGCCCAACCTCAGTCTTCAGCCATCACGGATGTCTCCTCTGTGTTCCTGAGCATCGTGGATGTGGCATATGAGGACACCAGGGCTCTCAGAGGGTGATGGAGGCTGGTATGCAGTTTGATGGACCCACCGCTGATGTCAGTGCGTGCAGCGGGCATTCCCAGGGCTGCAGCACAGGCCATGTCAAAAACTGACCCATTATCCTCTGTGCTTCCTGTAATGGCAGTGGCCATTTGGAGCGTGTGGGCTGCACACTGTACTCCAGTGGCTAGGTCGGTATCCAAGTCCAGTCCAGACCAAGACCCTGCTCCAGAGATCTCATCTGCCCCAGAACCCTTGGAGGTGTCTGCTTATGCCGTAGATCCTTCTGAGGTCCCACCAGTGGCAGCACAACTGCCAGAGGTGTCATCTTGCGCCGCTGATCCTCCGGAGGTTCCACCAGTGGCTGCACGACCTTCGGAGGTCTCGGCTCCAGCCGTAGATGCTCTGGAGGTTCTGCCGGTGGCTGCACGACCCCCGGAGGTGTCGGAAGTTCCCACAGGGTCGTTGAATTCTCGCCCTGCCTAGTCCCGGCTATGGAAGCCGCCCATGAGACCTCGCCCTGCCCTGTCATGGCCATGGAGGTCGTTTTCGAGTTCTCGTCCTGCCCTATCACTGCAACAGCGGCCGCCTATGAACTCTTGTTCTGGACTGTCACCGCTATGAAGGGCGTTTTTGAACTCTCAGACTGTTATGTCAGGGCCGCTGAAGCCGTTGTTAACCTCCCTGTGCTCTCTGGTACAGTCCCGCCTGATCCACCCTGGTGTCCTCTAGCTCTGCCCTGGCTTTCTGCTCCGCCCTGGGGAGCCCTGATATACTGTAAGCCAAGAGGAGACTGGTTTTCCTTTGCTTAAGTAAGGAAACGTTGTTTCCATTGAAACTACATTTCCCAGAAACGCACACGTGTACGACACTCCGGGATCGTACAAAAACGCATGGATTCGCTACAGGAGAATTTATTCACCCCCGGGAGCCGTGTGAGGGACGTTTTATTATGAATACGTGCACGTTATTTCACGTCTTCTGAAGTGTAGCGGCTATCATCTGTTTAAACCCATTCAAAGGCTTGGAGGCATCTAGACAATTTTTTAATTTTTGGGTAAACTATTCCTTTAAAAAACAGAAGAAAGGCAAAATGAGAGGATGAGAAAGAGGAAACCAAGATATGCCTCTATTTCCTCTCATCTCTCTTCTGTAACTGCAGTCTTCCACCCAGCAGAAACCCACGGCTCCACTAAAACGAACTTACTGGCCACACACGCAAGCACCAGTAAAGATATCCGCTCTGCAGTGAGATGAGGGGCCGCCCGCTGTGCTGAAGATACGGCCATGAGGGCTAGCGCTCTGTGCTGGTAAGCGAAGCAAGCTATCACGTCATCTTCCATTCTCTTCTTCCTCTGTGATTACAGAAAGTGCCAGGAGGCAGAATGTGAAACTCTATGACCTGTTTGATACATCTATATGTCAGTACAGTAATGCAGTGTTTATACAGAATTGGTTATCCAACGCTTTTGAGTGAATACAGTAATGTGATTTACTGACGTTCATATGATCAGTAAAACACATTAACATTTGACGAATCTTGCTTGTTGTTTATTTTTGTGGAACTTAATATGAGATTTAAATAGAAGAAAGTCATACAGGTTTGAAGCCCCATGAGGGTTTGTAACTGTATGTCTGTAGTAAGCAAATCCATAATTAAGGTATTTTAGCTTTAAACTTCTAGGAAAAATATGAGTTCATAATATCCATAACATTGCTTCCTCTAGTGAAAAGGCCCATCCCCCGTTGTCCTCTTCCATCAAAATCCACCCACATATTTGTTTAGAACTGTTTATGTTGTTTTAGCTTTTAAACAGTGCTTGATCTATGCATATTTCTCTCCTAATTCAGACAGAACAACTTTTTTACAGGATAAACCAATGATGTCAAGTGATGGACTGGAGTCGTGTGGATTACATGTGCATTAATGTGATGCTTTTACCAGCTGCTTGGACTCTAATTCTGATGGCACCCATTCACTGCAGAGGATTCATGGGTTAAGCAGGTGATGTAATGCTAAATTTCTTAAAATCTGTACAGATGAAGAACAATCATGGCTTTAGGGTAACTAAATTTTCAGCAAATTTTTATTTTTGCTTGAATGCTTGAATCTGATTGGCTGATGTATGTTCTAAGATGTGCAATTATTTCAGGGAATCTCACAGAGAACATAGTTCCGGGCAACTCTTGACAACATCACAAGACCATATCGCCAAATGATTTCTATTATTTCAAAGATCTTACAACACCAAAATAAAAATAAAAACAGTAATCAATATGATAAAAACGACATTTCCTTGTTTTTGCCACAAAATTAAATTTTATTACGTATGGAAAGCACATACTTTATGAAGTATATATGGCTGTTTTAAGTGAGTGTGTATATTCTCGAGTTTGAGAGAGCAACAGGAAAGCTGGAGAATGATAAAGAAGAGAGCAAAAATCCCTCTATTAGAAGACAGTGCTCAGAGCATATGCTTCAGGGTGGAGGGGTAGATGAGAGAGAAAGAAAAAAGCGCCGGTAACAACAGATAAAGACGCCGTCACAGAGTGATGTGAGTCTTAGGGCAATGAAGACCAGATAAAAAAGAACAACAGAATTAGAGCCCCCCTCCCCCCTCCTCCCCTTTTGTCAGAATCGGCAGCGCTGCATCGCTTTGAAAACACACACATTATGAGGCATCACACATGATTAGCAAGCTCTTCCTTTGACTTTGACAACTGAATGCTTGACTGCTTGTCAGGACGGGGAATTCTGAGGAGATTCTTCCTGTCTTTTCTCTCTCTCCCTTTCTTTCCTTTCCATCTCAGACTTTGATGAGTTATCACACGTGTCAGAGACGGCACTCAGCGGATTGCCGTGTTTGTCTTTGACTCATTGCTTGAATAAATAAACACTTGAGCTGTTGCGTGTGACTCTTTTGGAGTTACACAAACTTGAGGATATTGACAAGTCGTCTTTCTTGAACTCGGATGACTATGTGCCGACTGGTGTTACGTGTTTGAGCACCAGGATCTTGTTGGGAGATAAATTTGTTTTATTTAGTAAACCGTGTGTATACCACTGTATTTTTTTGCTTGTATATGAAATACAAATACTAATAATAAAAGCTCTATGTTGAGCTTTGGTGCTCATGCAGGTGTTGCAGGTTTGAGTCTGACCTGCAACATGCCTCAGTTCTCCACTGTCTATAACTTGTTGGTTAAATGAAAATATATTTGTAGTGCAAAAATACAGAGAATGTTAAAGCACTAACAAAAGACTCTTATAAAATGCGGGCATCCTAGTGCTCTATTTTAGTTCTCAAAGAGAAAGAGAAGACACAAGGTGTGTTTGTTTTCCTCTGTGACCCATTATCTTTTAGTCAGAAGTGGTGTGTGATGTGGCATCAGGTCAGGCGAGCTGGGAGCCAAACGTGTGTGTGTTTGTGGGTGTCCATAGACTGCAGACAAACTTCACTCTACTAATTGACTCGGTGTCAGTGTGTGGTCAGGGCAGGGTCACCCTCCACTTCACTCTCATTCACAATTCAGAAAGACTCAGGGGACTCGCACCAGCCATGGCATTTTCAGTTAATACACCTGCAGGTTTAAAGCACGTACGCACACACAGACTCAAATACAGATACAAAGTTAGGTGGCAAGGGCTGCTAAATGTTAGGTTTTCTCTTAGAACTGTCAAACTAGGATTTTACAGTTGATTTGTAAGTTTTTGCAGCCCAAATAAAACAAAATATGTAACTGTTATAAGCACATACATACATATGTATGTGTGTGTGTATATATATATATATATACACGCACACATACATATGTGTGTACATACATATACTGTAAAAACACACACACTATGCATATATACAATAATGCTCAAAAGTTGAAAAGGAAAAATGTACTTTTATTCAGCAAGGTTGTATTAAACTGATCAAAATTGACAATAAAGACATTTACAATGTTAAAAATGATTTCTATTTCAAATAAATAACTTTAAACTTTATATTCATCAAAGAGTTTACGGTTTCCATATAAATGCTACTATCAACATGGAAAATAAGAAATGTTTCTTGAACACTGAATCAGCACTGAGACTATTGGGATGTGAACCAGCATAACCAAAAAGTTTTTGAACCAAATCACCAACCCTGCCTTTAAGAATGTTACCATTAATAGCTCTTATATTTTTCAAATCGCCACATGGAACTACTAAAGATACTAATACTGGTCAGTTTCTCAAGCATATTAATATTTCCCAGCCTGAGTTGCATCATTTAATGGCACATGTATTGCATCACGCATAACTATCCCTCCATGGGGGAAATGAGCTTCTTAAGCAGAACAATGTTAACAGCACATGAACACATCTTCATAGCCTACTGGCTTAGAGAAGCTCCCTGAAGATACCAGACAGCCCTGAAGATCTGAATAAATGATTAATTGAAGAAGTTTGAATTGCTGTTGCACATTCAGATTAAGGAGTTACACACAATCTGAAGAATTAAATAAAAAACAAAGTTGAAACTTGCAATTTCTAAGTTCAATCTGAACTTTTAGATGAATGAGCAATGCCCTTTGAATCACTTTTTGATTTGCAGTCAACTTGAATATTGATGTCTGCAGCATTTGACCTCATCAGTCTTCAGAGAGAGACTCCGACTTCAGACATTTGATGCATAAGTAACAGGACGGGCCACGGGAGGAATTCAAACCGTTGCCTTCACTGTAATGACTCCTCGGATTGAGCCCCAAGTCTTTTAAGGTGAAACTTCTTTGCTGGTAGCTAAATAGCGCTTCGTCCAAGCTAACGGGCCTGCGGCTAAATAAACAAAGTCCAGCTGGATCAGGAGAAGCACACGGACTTATGTGTGCTCGCTGAGGGCTGCGGTGGATTTCAGGCTAGTGACGATGATTTGTTGCCTCGGGGCTCCATGAAATAAAAGGCAACGGATTAGTTCAAAACCTATCTAAAGCGGCTAAATTGTACAGTAAGTGGTGCTTCAAAGCATCTCAAGTTTTGTGTGTGCTATGCATGCACACGTTCGATGTAGAGAAAGCAAAGGATTTGTTAAATGAATTTGCACATACTGTATTCAGCGGTTGCTGTTTTGTTGTACCGTGTACTATAGCTGTGATGTACAGTAGATCTAGATGAAAGACCAGACCTGGATGTAAATTGAATAAATTCTTATACTACTTTTTGACAAAAAGACAAAAATTATTTTAATCCTCAATCAAGATGAGGTGGAAAACACCTTGAGAAATGTTTGTAACACAAGTGAAACATGTATAAATTACTAAATAGGCCTGCATTTGGAATGCAGCCAGTATTTAGACATTATAGTTAATGTTACAATAGCTATGTTTCCATCACCCTGCTTTTATCACGATTGATGGAAATGCTGAATTTTCGAAGAAAATGCCCTAAAGTGCCCCTATTATGCCTTTTTGAATATTACCTTTCATGCAGTGTGTCATGTAAAAAAGAGTCGGTTCACAATCGCTTAAATGAGTCACAAAATAATGCATTTGCATAAGGTCCGCCCACATTTTATGCCTCGAACAACTTAGAACGTTTCATCATCAGACTCTGGCTCGAATTAGTATGGTACAATCGATACCATATTTTCTATGTATTGACAAGTCTCCAGGGCTGTCGTTCCGTTATGCAGTGGGCATTTAGTTTTCGACATGTGCTGCACACGGTAGACCAACCCAGTCTCATGGCAATTCGTACATATTTTACGAGGTGGCTAATTCGTACGACCTCACTCATATGACTTCATGAGAGAGAACGCGATCACCACCATCTCTCCATCCGCCATGACTCATCTGCACTGCAGCTGCTGCTGCTTTGTGCAAATTCAAAAAATGCCGCCAGCAAAATCCTTATGTCAGCCTTGGTTGTAAATTTCTATTCGCTCTTGTGTGTCTCGTGACCGATTGCGTCATGCTGTTGTGAAATGCTATTGACTCTTGTACATCTCGCGATCAATTGTGTCATTCTACAGGAGACAGTGTCTTTTTTAATCAGATGTGAGCGCGTTAAAGGAACGGGATATTTTCAGCAATTAAAACCTTGTATTTTACTCTCTTCTTCGCATAAAGACATTGTATGGCTTCAGAAGGACTTGAAATGCAACACAACTTGTTTGCAATGGTTTTTTAACTGCTTGTGGTCAGTTTTTGCAATAAATACCTGTGACTTGTCTGTGTGTGTTTTGTATTGTTCAGAAGTGGGTAGGTTTAGGGTAAAGGTGGGGCTAGGTGCTAGAATGGAAGTACACATTTATATAAAATGAACCCGGTTATCCGTGCATGGATCACGGCTGATGCCTGTCACTGACTTACATTGGTATCTCTTCCGTGAGCCCATCACTGAATTTTCGGTGATTCCGTGACACTTACACAGAATTTTGAGTTAAGAGTCTGTGGTCATTATACGGAATTTTGTGAGATCAGGTTGAAGTATTCTCTTATGCGCAACAAAGGCTGCATTTGATCAAAAATTACAGTAATATTGTAAACACTATTAAAATTTAAACATCCATTTTTTATTCTGTTTTTTAAATTGAATTTTTAAATGTAATATTCCTTTGATGCAAAGCTGAATTATTTAACATTATTACTCCAGTGTTCAGTGTCACATGATCCTCCGGAAGTGATTTGGTGCTAAAGAAACATTTCCTTTTATCATTAATGTTACAAACAGTTGTGTTGCTTACTATTTTTGTGGATTCTTTGATGAATAGAAGTTTCAAAAGAACAGCATTTATTTGAAATAGGAATCAGTTCTAATATTGTAAATGTCATTACTGACGATTTAATGCATCACTGACAAATATGTATATATATATATATATATATATTCATATTTTGACAACATTCATATTTTCTGTAAAACTATTTTAAGTTAATCTGTATATCTAATTTGCTTAACAAAGATGAACCCTAAAATGGGTGTCATTTTATAATACTATTTGGCTTATATG
>JAUMHE010000085.1:5970145-5996557 GCA_032359235.1 Enteromius mattozi | reverse complement strand
TCACATCTATAATTACTAAACAAACAATACAATAGTCACATCAAAAAAATATAAAATAAATATATATATATATATATTTAATTTATGTGCATTTTTTAAAATGTTTAATGGTTATTTTTTTTTCTTTACATTATTACTTTATTTTACATTTAATTTATTGGTTTATTTAACTGCTATTTTACTGCTGCTTGATAACCTAAAGTTCAGGGGTAAATCTTTAAATTAAAAAAAAGTTATCCAGAATCGTGAGAGAATCGTGATCTTTATTCTACGAAAAAAATCGTGATTCTCATTTTATCCAGAATCGTGCAGCTCTAATATACACCATAAGTAATACTTTTTAAAGTTCTTTTCTATAAACTGAAAATATATATATATAAAATAATCATCCTTTCAAAACTCAAGTGCACGATTGCTCACATTTAATCAAGTTGAGTCCTATTTTAATCACCTACACTTTGATATATTTATATTAAAATGTCAACCCTGTTACCATGACATTGTATTTTTTTTTTATAATCCTTCTAATATATATATAAAGTATATGCTTTCTTTTTTTCTTTTTTTTTTCCTTCTAAAATGCACCTTGTAATTTTATGACATTCAGTCTACTTTGTTACCACCAACCTCCAATCATACATGAGACTTTTTAGTTCGAGGCAACCAGTTCATAGAATGACTAATGTGAAGTTAATTGTTGTTAACTGGCTTGTAGCAAACACTCTTCAGCCAGAGCGATTTACACTACATTGACTAGAGGTGTAACTCAAAGCCAGAAAATAGAGCAAAAATCAATTCAGTAACTCTCCAGTTCCTTGAAAAAAGCCAACAGCTCTTGCGTGTTTGACCATTAAGTGACCACCACTCTGATCCCACCCTGCTATGATTTAAGTCACTCACTGTATGTTTTAGAAGCTAAATCTGGAGTGGTTTTTCCTCTGAGGTGTAATTTATTCACACTTTGCTTTTTCCGTCACAGCGCAGACAACGACACGGCTGCAGGGCAGTGTGACTGCTTTCAGCTTTAGCTTGTGTTCTTCTGTTCGGTGAGTGTGAGGAACAGGGAAAAATGTAATAAAGAAGGAGTGTATCCTTCCGCCCACGCAGAGGCCACACACACGCTGTTACTCAGAGAGGGTGAGAAACAGACAGAGGGAAATGGATCTTACAAAAGTTGAATCACATCGCTTCACTTTCTGACTCAGTAGCATACTTAGGCAAAACACAATCTCTCTTTTTCGAATTCACAAGCTCACAAGTTGGCAGTAACAAATAAATAATGCATTTAATAAATATGCCTAATAAAAACAAAACAATACTAATAATAACAATACTACTAATAAAATCAACAAACCTTGATATATTATTGTAATATTTTTAAAGCAATAAAAGAAACTTTTCATTTCAAAGTCAGTTTTTTAATGCTTTTAAAAGACATCTCTTATGCTGACCAAGGCTTCATTTATTTGATTACAAAATAAAGTAAAAACAGGAATATTGTAAAATGTTATTACAATTTAAAAAGTACTTTTATTTTGTTTGATATACATAATAAAAAACGTAATTTATTTATGTGATGGCAAAGCCAAATTACTCTAGCCTACAGTGTAAGATCATTGTTAAATATTCATCATTATATATAAAAAACACAGAAAATCTAGATTTGTCATCACAGTAATAAATAACATTTTTAAAATATATTTAAATATGGAAAAAAATATATTAAAAAAATATTTATATATTTATGTTGTTATATTTTGATGGACAAAATTCAGCCTTCACAAGACTTCCATCCATATAAAACTTTTGTCCAGTGGTGAAAACAATAAATATACTGAAAAATATTTATTGATTTCTAATAGTGTAAAGTAACCATTTTAAGCCTTACAAATGACTTTTGTTTAGATCATTACCATTCTATCTACCTGTGGTGATCTGGCATAAATATGCACCGGCCCTTTAAGACAGAAAGTTTGGCAGTGTCCCTTTAAGAGGCCCTGCCAATCAAACACTCAGTCAAACAGTGTGGCCTACAAACAAAGATCTCTTCCAGATAAATTTTACAGTACAAGAAACCCCCCAAACCAAATCTCTTTAGGAATGGGTATGATTGAATTTTTTATGTCTACCTGGGTGCTTTTGGGATTTGGGGAAGGCCTTTACATGTACAGTAGAGTGTGTCCAGGCTGTATGATAAAGCTAATTCCCTCATGACTGCTTCTGTACTGTGTAAACCTGTCCATATACAACACAGTACAGGCATTTAATACTGTGTTGTAATTGTTTGTTGGAGTTTTTACAAGGATTGATTTGTTGATGGATTTGTCTTGCCTTTGGGCCAGATGAGCTTTTGAATGGACATTGGCAAGTGTGTTGATCCCATAAAATTTTCTTTTAATTCATTGATTTTTAAGAGGGTTTTGTTTGTTTGTTTGTTTATTACATTGACATCCAAAAACCTGAGCTAGTTAGCCGCTACCAATGTAAACATCCCCACGCATATCTTGGGCTTAAAGTAAACTAGAAGACATCATAAGGATGAATGACTGCACAGTACACATGGATGTTTCTCTCTCTCAAGTATCCTTACTGCGTCACCAGCAGAGCGGTCTTTAGTTTTCGTCCTTCAGCCATCTGTTGCTCCAACTGTTGCTTTCCCTTCCCTAGCAAGAAGTGCAGAGATGTGAAAGACATGAGTCTGTGTACATCTGTCTTGCGTAGTCTTATCACAAGTTCACAACGCTATATATATGTGTAAACTGGCCCAAAATGTTTGAGATCTGATTATTCAATCTATATTTGTAGGTAATCTATGCTGCGTTAGATAAATGGACTCCCATGGCTTCTTTTATGCTGAAATATGCTTTAGCTTGTAAGATTACTTGTAAGCTTGAATGACCCACTGATCTCTTGCATTTCCCAATTTAGCCTTCTTCTTTCTGTACTTCTTTTTGCTGAGATGGCATAATATAGAAATCTGCATACTGTGCCATTAAACCTTATTACCTGAAAAGCACACCCGTTCAAATCTTAGTTTAAGGTTTTGTTTGATTAAAAGTGCTTTGAAATCTTACACAGGGGTATTAGTTTAGATTATAAGTGTAACCATCAACCCTTTATTTTCATCCCTATTCTAAGAGCAGTGGAATATGTAGGGTTGTGTGTTTGTGAGTATGCATTATGTTTATTTTTTATGCTAATTGGTATCTTTTCACATCAGTAGCCAATGACCTTTCTGCTCAGTATTCAAATACGCAGCTAGTACTTGCTGTAGCAGCTGCAATGTGCTTCATAACCCTCCACCTCCCCCAGCTCCACCTGTATAGATCTGTTACAGTGTAACTTCATGTATGTTATATATGGGGATTGTTTCATATACTATACAGTATATAATATTTCCCACATGCTTACAGCAGTCTGATGATATTTTGCAGTTGCAGCGTAGCAGATCTGTACCACAAAGACCAAACACATTAGCATTGTCATGTACATTATCAGGCTGAATTCTCAGAGAGTATATTTTCAAGTCAATTTATTATATTTTTTTAAAATTACAGTTTCTTTCTGATCTTAAGCTCTACTTGGATTGGGCCAGTTTTCCCTGAGGAGGCCACATAGTTGTATTTATTTATTCATTTATTTTCTAACAGAAGTACAATATGATTTTTATTTCCATTTCATTTAAATAAATGTTTGTGGTTAACTTCAGGGTCCTCAGTGAAATACAACCCTATTCGAAGAAGTCTGTGATTGGTGTATATTATTTATTCCTATTTTGACCTTGTTGGAGCAACTGGTGCATTTTTATTATGGTTTTAGACCTTTAAGTCTTTTTTCTTTTAATGGGTTTCTTCTTACACTACATAAGAGATCACAATCATCTCAAAATCATAATTCTTTATATAAAATCAGTCATGTTAGTAATTCAAATCTGAATATTACCTTATTCTTACATTTAGCAAAATTGACTTCATTAAGCAAATATTGTATATCCTAGTAACATTTGTAGAGATTTAGCTAACAATCAGTGGTGGAGGTAAATCGATACAGCATTGTATTGCATTGCTGTATATTTATATAGTCGAGATCAATCCTGGTTTAAATTTTGACACAAAATTGTGAGCTTTGTGCATACTAATTCCAGAAGGCTCCATACATGCATTGATTAAAAACATTAATTTAAAACTGATATCATATTTTACTGTGTGTAGTCATGACGCCTCTGATGTTTCTCGGCCATACTAAAAATGTGACACAAAATAACACAGTGTGTATTACATGGGGAGTTTAACATGGGCTGTGGAAGTCATTGGAAATGCCAGATAAGAATGACAACAAGTTTAAGCAAATGGATCATAAGCAACCACAATTTCTAATCTTTGTACATGAAAGTGGTCTTGACTAGTAAACAGCAGCTGAAGAGTTTCAGTATGTGACATCATGTGGTGATGAAAACATGAGTAAATAGGAAAGTAAAGTAAATGTCGCAAAATCTCCATTGGAATAGAGCAGAACCCTGCGCTCTTGATTTATTTATTTTGCCTGTAATTAATTCTCTTAAGGTATTTCTGTTGCATATTCACATTGTGTATGCTTAAATATTATACTTTGGATTGTAGTGTATGAATGACGGCATTATCAAATTTAAAAAGCTAACATACAGAATTCATAACCATAACCAAAACCAAAAAGAGAAAAGGAAGCTCCTTAGAGAGTTAATTTAATAAGGTGTATTTTAAGCATGTTAAGGTGCAACACATTTGTGAAGTGTATATTTAATCACAGTCCTCTGAATTCACCATGCTTTGTTGCACAGAGGTAACCAACCAACAACCGATCTAAATTTTGCCTGTTTAGAAATGCCTTTCAGAGACCATTTGTTTCTTACTTTGGAGCTGTCAACAAAAACTTGCTTAATCATTCATCAGGATGTTCATTAATTGCCTGCTGAATTCTAAACAGAATAAAGAAGCAAGATAAAAGTGGCATGTTGTGTTTGTGACAGAATTCGAACATTTCTATAGCGCTGGGTTTATTCCAGTGTCACCTCCAGGCCAAGACGTCTTAGTGTCTTTATATCTGTTCTTAATGGAACAGGGCCATCACTTTTATGGCATTGCCCTCTGGAGATTCCCAAATGGCTTAGATATCTCTCTCCAAAGTTTGACTCATTTGTGTAGGACAGGATGAGATTAACCAGCCAATTCCTCTTTAATTCTCCGGATGAGGCCATCGTGGCATGGTTGCAAACCACAAGATAGATATGCAACCAATATGCATGCTTGAATAATGGTGTTAATATAGTGCAATATTCAGATAACAGCGCAAATGTAACTTGTCACATTCGTCAAGGCATTTCCAAACCAAAGCTGTCAACTTTTGGACCGTGAAGTGTTTTGCTACAGCTGAGACTGGATTTTTCTTGGGTGGCTGCTTTAAGTCCAAAGGCCACACGTTGAGTGTTCATAATGGCATTCGCCCACAGGTAGCACCTTATTCACAATCTTTATGAAACGTATCCCGTCAATCGGAATCAAATTCAAGTTTTTTTTTTCTGCCTGTCCACTTCCCATAATGCTGAGCAAAGCACAGCTCCAGGAAGAATACTGCAGCGATTCAGAAGCCAATAAACATCATCCTTTTTCTACTCGCAGACGTTTAAATTGCATCTTACTGAACCAACTGTTTATCTTTTTTAGAGAATTTCGGCTGGGTGTAGGCAAGACTGAATGAGTTTTTGACTTTAATATATTATATACACAATGTACGCTACCATTCAAAAGTTTGGGGTCAGTATTTTAGAAAAGAAATTACTTTTTTTCCAGCGAGAATAGATTAAATAGATCAAAAGTGACAGTAAAGATATTGTTTCTATTCTTTCATTCTAACTTTATATTCATCAAAGAATCCTGAATTAAATGTAGTTTCCAAACAAATATTTGTGATAATAAGAAATGTTTCTGGACAAAATCAGCATATCGGAAGAGTCATGTGACATTAAAGACTGGAGTAATGGCTGCTGATAATTCAACTTTGCCAACAAAGAAATAAATTACATTTTAAATGGAGACACATTTGTTCACATAGACACATTTGTGAATACAAATTTTATGTTTTGTATTAAAGTATGATGAAATGTATCTGTATTTGGGGGGAAAAATGCTGCACATTCATATAGTTCTGTTTGTGGATAGTAGATATATTTGTGAAAGTTTCTAATCATTGATGTGCATACATTAATGAATAGCACTGGGGCTTATCCATTGGTGGCTGTTTGTGTGTGGGGTTTGAAATGCCAAAGAAAATCTCAGAATCCAAAATGAATCAAATTGGATTGACTCAAAGACACAAATGAATGCACATGTGCCACTTGTTCGCACATCTTGTTGCAAATTCTGATACACTAATTAAAGAAAATGTCTGTATTCACAAACAAGTTTCTATTTGTACAAACCGCTGCATGTTTTTGAATTCCGAATTTCACAGACACAAGCTGACATGCATTTGGTTGTGGATATATTTGCAAAGTCATGAATAATTGAGCATACATGCATTTGGAAATTTGAGAATAGTTTCATACCATATATTTCTACTATACCTCAGCCCAAATTTAAACACTCTTCTCTTCTCTTCTCTTCTCTTCTGAGAATTTATGATGATTTATAAGGAAATTAAAGGTGTGGGGTTTTTTTGTTTGTTTTTTTTGGAAAATCTAAAAATGCACACATTTTCCTGTGGTTTACAGTAGGTGTAGGGCAATAGCACATACAGTGTGTACAGTATATAAACCATTACGCTTATGGAGAGTCCCCATAAATCACAGAAACCAACGTGTGTGTGTATCACCTTTACTTACAGAAAGCAAAGGGTAATTGTTGAGGAGAACATTGATATTACATTACATATTATTGATATGATAGACCAGACACAAACTTTCAACGTCTAGACCACGTGTGCTAACTGTCTTGCAACACACACTACTTCTTATTCCAAATGAACCTTGGTTTTGTGCATTTGGCCTCATAACAAATTCATGTTCTCAGGGAACTGATAAATTTATGTTTCATTCACTAAAATATGTCTTGCGTAAACTGTTATCTTAAGTGCATTACAGTATTAAGAACAGAACAAATTCTTGACTTAAACTGGTTTGTTTCTTCACTTTTTTTTATTAGCAGCTTTGCAAATAGTTCTTGACAGAAAAGCCACAAGCCACACAAAGAATAATGATATTTACTCCTCATGAGTCCACGCTCACTTTAAGATGGAATTAATCACAGATGTCTGAGGTGCAGTACAGTTTTTCCCCCTCTCTCTTTCTCTCTCTCTCTTTTATTCTTTCTTCCTTTTTATACCCTCCACCAGCTCCCTCGCTGCTTCTTCAAAACACTGGCACGCGTGTCAACTTGAGAAATGCCACCCTATTCCCTTTCTGGCAGGGCCCATGGCTGAGCAGATGGCATGTGGATGTCAAGCACTTCCACTCCAATGTATTTATTGCCGTGTGCCCCCATGATGGCAAAAAAAGCAATATCTGAACCCATCCATTCTACCGGTTGAGGACTGGAAATGTGTCTAGGGTTTGTGTATGAAAAGATCACTGAGTTGTCAGATTTGAGGGACGACACTCAACACCCCAAGCGACAGCCTTCATCTACTGCTCATCACCGGTGAAATGGCTAATGCTAAACAGCACAGCTGAGGCTCTTGGAAGACGAAGCCCTGTATATTTCACAGAACCCTTGTTGGCTGTTGATCTAAATGGTGCAATTATCTTAATAGTGTCCGATGCACCAGTAATGAATAACTGATGGCAGAAGCAACTGATGAATGCAACCAGTGAATTAGGGATTAAGAAAAGGCAGGAAATTGAGTGTCCGTAACTGTGATGGCCTCCTGCCTTGGTCTCTCGTGGCATTAGAACTGAACAAATCTGAACAGGCGTTTGATTTGGAGACCTGTAGACCATAGGGGACAGTGATTCTCTAGAGATCCGAGAGCTGTAACAAGTCTATTTCTGGAGTGGACAGAGATGGAACAAAGAATTCAGGTGGGAGATGACTGGAAAGTGTGCACTTAAAGCAACAAGTCACTCCAAAATGAAAATCATTGGCATTTGCTTGGTGTCATCATGTCCTTCCAAGTTATACAAGTTTGGAACGACAAAGCAGGGTGTAAATGGTGACGGATTTGGTATTTTTGTGTGAACTGTTTCTTGCAGCATGCGCGCACAATCAAAAATGCATGCTCATCCACTTTTCACTTCCTTTTAACTTTCTGTCTGATTCTCTATCTGTCATTGTCTCTGTGTTTCCTTTTGTCTTTTCTCTCTTGGTTTTCTCTCCACCCTTCACACATACAAGAAAAACACCTCCACAAAAGCCTTCACTGGCTGTGCATCGATCCTGGCTTGTGTGGTTGTGAAAATAGATTTGTGACGGTCTGAACTCCGTTCACATGTGTGTAAGTTTGGACTCACAGGATTGCAACCTTGTGTGCCAGAACCCTTCAACCTTACTGGTGAGGTTTGAACTCTAGGGTTAATAAAAGTCTAACCAGAGGCAGCTCCATTCAGTATCCAAGACAGCAAGGCCTTCACACCAAACTATTACTGTCTTGAACTCTCTGTCTCAGATGACCAGAGTCCATTTGCAGCACCCAACCTTCTGGACAAGTGCAATAAGCAAGCTGGTCTCATAAAAATACGTACCTCTGTGCACTTTTTGTGCAACACCATTTTTACGTGCCTTACATTTTGATAGAGTTTCAAAAATACATTTCTAATGAGTGGCACTAAAACACTGGTTCAGTGCGTTAACACTGGCACATTTTTTATTACGCTGATATAGGTACATATTGCTGTTTTCATTACGTTAAATATCCGTGACTCTCACTAAAAGTTTATGCTACCTTGTTGGAAATATGCCCTACACCAAATCCAACCCCAATTCACCCGATAGAGTTAACAAATGCAAAACTGGCATTTGTTGATGCAAACGTGTCATTTCAACTTCCTTTTATGCAAATTTGAACTGTTTTGTCAAACCGTAGTTACACAGAATTCGAATCGAATCTCCTCGCCTCTCAAGTACATCTCCATACTCCGTGAGCTGCTGAACAAACCTAACCTATGAAAACCCATAGATATAAAGCTGTGTGATTACTATTGTTTTGAAGTCACATGATATTCTTCTAGCAATTGTGCGAAAATGACACTTTATAATAATCAAAACTCTGTAAACTTGTGTGAGAAGGAATAAGGTGTCAGAGTTTTACTGCCATTAGTGTTCATTTCTTTTGGGAACTGCAGTGATATGTACTTATTGGTACGTATTTCGTGCCTCACTAAAAAGTGCACCAATTTACTTTTATGCCACGAGACCAAGTAAGCAATAAGAGGAAGGCACAACCTTTGTACCAACAAATCATCAATGTTTGATTCCTTTTGATTTTGAGGTCTGCTTTACAGCTAATGATGGACACTTCAGCCATCAACTGTCAAGAATGAAGGCCAAAGATTTTTCTGATCTTCAAAAGGTTTTGGGAAAAACTCCACCCTTATTTCTGCCTGTCTTCATTCTGGCTACACCAACGCTTCTGATCACTTGTTCGGCTACTTTACACCATTTCTACAAGAGCAAGGGACAGCAATAACTACATTTTATACCTCGGCAGCTCCCTAAAGTTAGTTACTTTCTCTGTTTGCTGTGGAGAGCCAAAAGGGACAGCAGAGAAGACAAATTCAAAGCCAGGGGAAGGGGTGGGAAAAAAAGAGGCCACTTGAATCCAACTCAATCAATATGTCCTGAGGGACCATTGTGGGATTGTTCTTTGTCAGTCCTGCGAAGGCCAGAGAGTCGGTCACAAACCAAGTCAGTTTTTCCCAGAATTCTCTTCAGCTGTGTGCAGTTTTTTTTAAGGGACTAGTCTTTCACTGAGAGTGTTGACCTTCGGTGTGTATGCGTGTGTCTTTGCCTGTCTCATCTTTCTGTTTCCCACTGGATCCAAACCTTTACTCTATTGATCTGTTCTTCAGGCATTCATTTATTCCTCTGGAAGTTGTTGTGGTGGTTAGCTGTGCAGTCAAATGGATGTAGTTAATGGCGCTCCCAATATAGTATGCATTTGTGAGTTGGTGGGATTTGGTGTTGGTGATAGTGGTAATTCAAGAATAGGGACTGAGGCAACCTGAACACCTTTTATTCACCCAGTGAACAAAAGCAAGTGAAGCAAGCCACTGAGTCCAATTAAACTGCTATTAAATCGAACCTCAATGTGTTCCACTTTCAATTTGTCTTTTGAAGGACTTTTTTGCGCTCTCACTTTAACTCGCCAACTGAAGTGACTGTCTCCTCTTCCGCTCCACAAAGAAAATGACTGACAGCTCTTGGCTTGGCAGAACTAGCGGGGTTAAATTGTTTTTCTTTCTTTGCTAAACAAATGGATCAATTACATCAGCAGCAACCCAGGTTGCTGGATCTGGGAGGGTTCGGTTGGTTGAACAGATTCGGAGTTGAGCCCACAATGCCCTGGGAAATTAGTATTTGGAGCACCAGTCGGGGTATTCTTGAATTGGCAGGCTCATTTTGGAACACTGGCAGAAGCGTTAGGACAAGAACATAATGCTCCATCATAGCTTGCGTCGTGGCACAAGAAGATCACAATATAAGCTGGCAACTGAACTGCAGCTGGGGAATGTGTCAAGGCTGCTTATTTGATTAAATTAAATGAGATGAGCTACAAGGATAAGATGAGCTGAGTCATTTGATTGCTTGCATTTCACTTTTTTTGACTCCAGTCTTTATTCCTAGTCACAAGTTTTTAGAGTACTCCTTGTAAATGCACTTTCTGGCTCCTCATGGAATAAAATGTTTCTAACATCAACCGTTGTTGATTTTGTATGAACACAATATTTAAAAAATCAGCAAGGTCAGTTATTTTTAGATCACACTAATTGGAAGTATTTCCCTTTTCCTTGTCTGCGATGTAAAGTACTAAATCCTCTGTTACTTAATTATACTTAATTTCTAGCAGGGTAGGATGATGAATTGAATGACCTCGCTTCTTCTGTCTCCAATCAACTCTTGATTAATCAATTTCTAATCAATGCTGACGGATGAACTGTCTTGATGTATCATTTAGCAGGCGGAGGGGGCTCCCCCATGAGTCTGGTGGATGATGCTTTAGAATGACAAGCGAGTGATGCCAGACAGAGGTCATTAATGTGTATTTCACTTCAAAAGTAGAGATGTGCCAACAAGATGGAGCTCTTTGGGTCTCAAGTACGTTCAGATCAGAGTGTGGTTTGATCCAGGCTTTAGGAGATGGGCCAGTGTGGGTTAGTGGAGTTGTTTGAGCTTCTTTGGAGAGATTTACTCTGTATAATGTAACATCTCTGTAATGCTGTGTTCAGCTATGGACCAAATGCTTTATTAGAAAGACAGACATGTTACAGTTAAGTTCAACCAAAAATAAAAATGCTTCTTTACTAACCTTTTGTGTTGGGTCCAAACCTGTCAAAACTTTCTTCTGTCAAGTTTGATTTATTGATTATTTATGTATAAATTGAAAATCACTAAAAGAGTTTTGGACCCCACTGACTTTCATTTCACAAAAACCGGTTGAAAAGTCTATAAAAAATATAACAATATGTGGTCTACACAATGAAAAGAAGAAGAAGAAGAAGAAAAAAAACAGACATAAATCTAAAAATAAATGTAAAAGAAATTATCATCTTTTGTGGTCCACACAACTATAATAATAATAATAAAAAAATAATATATATATATATATATAATATAATATTATAGTAAATGATGGAATTTAAATTTTAGGGGGGAACTATACCCTTAAGAAATTGAAGTTTGATTTGTAATCCTAAAACTTGGTGTGTTTGGTCATTATTAAGCAAAGGCAGTTACAGTATGTAATGGATCTGAGTGTCATGTCTATTCAGTTGCATCTCATGGATCTCAAAAAGTTCACTTCAGAACACCCAAAACATCATTGTTGTTCTTTTTTCCCCCCTCAAATTCAGGCACCATTGACTGTAACACTATTTGGACATTAAAAAACCTTGGGAACTCATTCAAGTTAACTGCTTAGTAAGCACATGATGAGAGCCCTTAAACCAAGCGAGACTGTTGACAAGTGGTGCTTTTGGAAGGTGCAGAACAGCCATATAGCATGCGAGCAAGATTGAAAGAGAAAAAGAAATATGCTTGATGAGGCCCTCTGTTGTTTGTTCCCCATAATACAAAGCACAGACTCTCCTGGAATACATAATCAGCTAACACGCTTCAGCTGCAATGTGGAGAGATATGAACTAATGAGCTAACCTTCACACATCTGACCTCGCACTGGAACTGTTGTGAGACTTTTTTTGCTTCTCTTTTGCATTGTGGCAAAAGAGTCCAGCATCATTTGGAGTTTTGGTCATTTTCTTGTAGCCTTCCAGGTGTAATGTCAGGATAAAAGCCTGAAACAGACAAAGAACATAAAAAACATTTTTCTGTTGTGTCTTAAAGGACACCTTAATGGACTTTTCTTGCTCTCTTGAAATAGGAGTCGATGTACCATGTAGACATAGTCTTGTTCACAGCATAATGCTTTACTTTACTGTCCACCTAGACATTTATTTAAACTTAACTGCAGTGAGTCATTCAGAAAATTGCAAGTTAGGACAAACTACCATATTCAAGTATGACCATCTATTTGGTTTCAGCTCAGCCTGATGAAGGGCATTGTAAATTATGCTCTAAGTTTTAACATGCAAAGATGGTAGCCAATCAAAACCAGAGTAATTTGCATACGGTGTGTCTTAAAGGTACAGTAGCCAAAAAAGAAAAAAACACACACAAAAAAAACAATAATAATAATTAGGTTTGAAAAGAGGTTCTGATTGTTTTTGGTGTGGGGGAAAAAAAAGTTTGACCATCTAAAGTGGATCATAAAAATGCTATAAAATTAAATGATGGCCAATTTAAGAGTAAAAACAATACATTTCCTACTCCATAGGAGACATTGCAAAGTGTTTAAAGGCATACCTGCAGACGAGAATGGGATGGTTATATTAAATCCGCAAGCAAATACATTTAAAGGGATAGATCACCCAAGAATAAAAATATTAATTTCTTCAGTTAAACAGAAAAGGGAGATCTTTTGAAGAATGTTTGTATTTTTAGTCCATATTGAATTTTGTTGTTGAGTATTTTCCCCTATGGAAGTCAGTGGAGAACTGTTTGATTTCCACATTCTTTAAAATATTATGTCCAAAAGAAAAAAGAAAGACGAGGGTGAGAAAATAACAGATATTTCCATTTTTGAGTTAACTAATAATAATACAAAAGCTGTCTCTAGGGCTGTACCTTTTGCAAAATGTACACTTTTGTACCTTATCTAACCCTAAGGGTGCATATAGTACCTTTTTGAAAAGGTACCATCCTAGTTTTGTACCTTTTTTTTTTTTCCTGCAAATGCAAGGTATAATAAATGGCCCAACATATAAGGGTGTAGGACAGTGCAGCAGTGAAATTTGCTTGACCTTGAGTAGAAGCAACGTCCGTTTTAAGGCAATTCAGTGCACTTGGGAACAATCTGGATATAGATTCTTGGTAAGAAAGGGTAATCTTTTTTACAAAATGCAGACAATTTCTTTTAGATTGTAAATCATTTCTTACTAGATTTCTTATGACCTGCACATCATTAGTCTATGGTTTTATATTCTATATCCACTGGGTTTGACCATTCAGTTCATTCCCTTTTCCCCCTTCTTTCTCTTCTTCTAATTCTGATACAGAGGTTGCATGAGTCTTAAGGTGGTTGGTGAGTGGCAGATATCGATTGTTTCCTGTCAGGACTTATTTAGGGCTGGTGAGCCCTTTTAGGTTTGTCACTGCTTCACACAAAGGATTTAATACAAACAGTTCAAGCTAAAATTAAAAACATGCCGTCATTCTCACCCTTATGTCATACAAGTATAAACTTGCATTACTTTATTTCTTTCTTCCTTTCTGGACCGAAAAAGTAGGCTACCATGAAAGTATTTACATACTATCTTCTGAAGCCGTACGATAGCTTTGTCTGTAAAACAGACTGACATTTAAGTCATTTATGCTGTTAAACCCTTTTTTATTGTTTTCAATCAAGAAAATTCAAGAGCTTTATGTGAATTGCATTGGTTCTTCCTATATGAATGCGTTGCGTGATTCAGACACTGTATGATAAATAAAAGAAGAACTGTTCACGACAGAAGATTATTAATGATATAAAACCTCAGAACTAAGAGCTTGTCTCATCAATCAGACATGAAAGCAATTAAGTACACTAAGATACCGCTATTAACAGGGCCTCTTCTAAGTGAAATGACCTGACTGTATACAATATGCATTACAGTTAAGAGTCAGATGTTATTTACACAACCGTTTAAGAGATATACATCTATTAAATACTGCTGCAAGTGCACAATTACAGAATCATTGTGTAAATACTATGCTAATGGAAAACAAATCCATGTTTGCTGGAGCAGCATTTTCTTTACTGTCACTTTTGAATTTTTTATTTTTTTTTAAATCTTATATTTTATTATTATCATTTATATTTACTGAATTATTGACTTCCAAACGTTGATCCTACCTTCAAAAAGGTTTATGAGAGAAATAAAATATTGATTACTCAAATGAAGAATTGTTTGATTCAGCTCACAAGACCGGTCTCGTGTGTATAAATAGTAGGCTACGCCAAATACAAACGAAAAATGGACTTTGGCGACACAATCTTACGACCAATTCATACGTATTCATACAAAATAGTGCTAATTCGTACAAATTCATTTCGCAGTTTTCGTGTAGCTATATCTACCTCACAACCCTAATCCTACCAATCACGTAGCATATCCACGCCAAAGTCTACTTTTGCTTAGCTACAACACAAGTTTTCGTTTTTATTTGGCGTACTAGTATTTATACGTTCATTTGTGAGATCAAGTAGAGGGAAAACACTGTATTTATAGTTCTGAAAGATTGCTAAATCACTATTTCTGTCTTTTGACTGATAGGAAGTGAAACATCAGTGTAAATAAGATAAAATATATAGGCTAATTGTTTCCCAATTCCAATGGAAACGAAGACATTGAATTCAATTCATACTGAAGAGAGACGTTAACAACAGCAGAAATGAGATGACAGTTATCTCAGAAACTTTAAACAGATGTGAGTGATGAGAGGGAGAAAAGACGTTTCTGACAAGCAGAATGAGAAAGGCGACGTGAAGAGGCAATTAAGGAAGGAACAGAATCGACAAATACGAGTCTAGCCATTATTTCGCCCTCCATGAAGAGGCAGGTGCATCTGCAAAAAAACTGATGTGCAGGGGACTGAGTGGGTTTTTGAGCACCTCGAGATCTGACCGACAGCTAGACATCTGTGACAAGTTAAAAAGGTCCTTGCGTTTTGAAGGGCTTGTTTTATTTTTTTCCCGCCGCAAGCGTGTTTGTTTACATTGGCTTGTGGAGTTCAAATGAAGCTGACAGTTAAGCAGATCAAATCCTCTGCGATTAATTGACTGTTCTCTACCGTTTTATTTCCACTTTCGAGAGGAAGAGTGGGAAGTTGAAAGGTCCTTTTGGGATTGAATGGGCTCGGTTAGAAGAAACATGTTTATTTTTACACTTAAATGTGAAATGTTTTGTCTAAGAACTGGTATTTGTGATGGTTTAACTTAAGACCTATGGTAACAATTGACTTCAAGCTTAAAGAAACAGTTCACCAAAAACTTTCACGATTTACATTCTCATGAAAAGAACTGTGGACTATCTTTAAAATGAGATATAATATGTATATCATGAAAGTAAATGGTGACGACAGCTGCAGAGCAAGATTATTTGTGAACTTGATTTCAGTTCCTCACCTTCCTCCATGCAGTCTTACATAGCCTTTATTTTTTCTTTTTATATTTTACATTTTTATTCATATAGTCCAGTGTAGGAATACTTTCTTTCTATTTTTTTTTTAAATAAGTACATTTAATTTATTTAAACTTATAATTAACAACACTAAATAATGTGTTAGGTTCACAAAAGCTGGCCAACTTGCTGTATGCTAGATAGGGCGGCAAAATAATTAATCGTGATTCATTACATTTGTAATAAAAGCTTGTTTACATACTATATACTGTGTATATTATGTATATATAAATACACACACACACACACGTGTATGTTTATAAAAAAATTATTGTATGTAAATATAAATAAAGCTAACATTTCCCTTAATTTCATTATTTTATTGTGATCACTTGTTTTGCAGCACTAATGCTAGATGAGGTCAAGTGGTTTTCCAACAGCATGTTTATTTATGGTTCAAAAGGTAGACCGTTGAGACTGTCTGGCAAAATATATTGTCAAGGTTTTTATCACAATCTTCTCAGACTTGAGCTTGTAAGTAAATGACTTTTCCTGTCAATATAAAGCACCATGGGGCAAAAAAACTGATGTTGGACCTTTGACAAAAGGAAGCAATTTATTGAATGCCACATAAACAGACTTGAGAGAAATAGCGTATTTATTTCAGAAAGGTTAAGTAATATTTCACACCTGTGTGAACGTACCGCATTAGGCCCACATTTAGCACACAGGTGCATCTTGAGAAAATGAATTAAAATAACATCATAGGACAAATTTATGCGTACTGCAACCCCATTGTTGTTGTGTTTTACAGTGTTAAATGTTGTATGTGCACACATGGTTCATGTAAGGGGTCCTGCATTGGAAACACGTAGGAAGTGAGAATGACAGATGGTTCTGTTCCTCCGCTCTGTCAAGCAGGCTTCAACCCCACGGCTCTGTGGCTCAGTTCCTCTGTATCTCTCATGATGAGGAAAGATGGGGCAGGTCAGTGCTTTGACAGAGGGGAGCAATGTGAAACAGACACCTGGCTGTGTCGTATGTATGAGTTACAGAGTTAGTAGGTGGAAATGGTGAGGCTTGTATAAATGACGGGGAGGAAAAGTTAGGGAGGGAGTAAGAGAAAACTTTTTTTTTATTTTTATTTTTTTTCAATACCCAGTATAAAAACACTTCAATTACTTATTTTGTAATTTGTAAATTTATTCCTGTATTTTCAGCAGCTGTTACTTGATCCTTCAGAAATTATTCCTATATGCTCATTTAGTGCTTAAACTTTTTTTTGTATTATTATAAGTGTTGAAAATAGCTAACTTTTAAAAAAAATTATATATCTTTTTCAGTATACAGTATACAGTATTTTAAATGTATTGCCTTTTTTTATTCAGTTTTGATACATCATTGGTAAATAAAAGTAATAATAATAATAATAATAATAATAAATTATTAATGTTGTTGTATTGTACAGTAAGAGAAAGAATGTGTATTAAAGTAAATCAATTTTGATATATTAAACCAAATATGCATTGCATCTTTGTACTGGTGCTTTAAAGGAATAAAATAACTGCTTTTCCTCTGCTAATGAATGATATTTGAACCAATGTGCTGATCTGAAGAATCTATAATGTAACATCAAGAACCTTTTTAATCTCCAAAGAACCATTAAGCCAACCGAAGAAGCCTATACAGCATATAAGTGAGTACATAAATAAAGTTTAGATCTGAACAAACTGCTTTGGTAACCTAATTTGGCCTTTTCTCCGAATACTTTTATGCTTTACATATCCTTATGTTTAGAAATAACCAGATGAAATTGGTTCTGTATGTTCCAGTCTCTAAAGAGTGATTTTCTTCATGTTTCTCTGTAAATTAGATAAGGTTGATTTCTGCAGGAAGGGAAAGCGTTTTAGTATTAAATGATATCTTGCTTTCAGTATGTGTCCTATTGCTTGCTGTTTTAATCAGGGCTTTTAACATAGAATGCGGCCAATTTGGGGTAAGCTGTAGGATGAAGCTTAAAGGCACAATATGTAAGTTTAAGACGCTAGAGGTCACGTTTTCAAAACGATAACAGAGGCGACGTTCTATGATGCAATGACCTAACCACCTGTCCATGACTATTTCTTACACAATGAATGATATACATTTGCTTACCCGTCTATTAAAAAACATGCCAGAACAGAGTCTCAGTCCAGTCCGAGGTTTTCGTGAAGATCCCTCCATTTCTTAAACGCCACAATGATATTTGTTCTCGTTGATTGGTTTCAATATGTTCTTGCTCAGTTTGTACACATCTACGTTTTTTGGGATTGTAGAAAGTGTAATCATGATCCATGATATTGAAATGCACAATAAATAACTACCACTTCCGCATTTGTCCATGCGTGTTGCCGTAGTGGTCATACCAAGGATAGCACAGACATTGCGTCATTTGATAGACGACAATGAACAGGGACGGTTCATTATTTAAATCTGGAATTTCTTTACATTTACAAATCCTACAGAACTTTTGAGATAATGTAAGTACGCAACTGCATGAAATATATAACACTGTACAAGAGGTTTTGGGATATTTTATTACAACAATCTTACATATTGTGCCTTTTAAGTGATTCGGCATCAAATATTTATCATGTGACCACACTGGCCATTGTGGGGGAAAACAAAGTGAGGCTTGATGTGCCTGCATTTAGCTGTGGTTATTTGTAGCTGAAGGACTATTTCATAGTACTATTCCTCCATTTGTCTTAGTGGCCTACTACATTAAAATGGCTCATATTGCATCATTTTAATTTTCATTAACATTACATTATTTTTCTGTATTAAACTATATTTGTGTAGTACTTACACACTGAAACACTTCATGCTATGGATCCCTTTTTGGATAGAGAACCTCTGTTACATATTGTATCAAACTTGACATATGGTGTTATATTAACATTATGATAAATGCATATCAGTAATAATTATTTATTTAACGGCTTTGCAAGTTATTTTATTATTTTTTTATGTTCTACTGTAGGACAGACAACAAAACATTTATTTAATCTTTTAGCTTTTCTTGTTAAAAAGAATAAAATAAAAATGTATCTGTCAATTTACTCCTCCTCAGGCCATCCAAGATCTAGATGAGTTTGGTTCTTCATCAGAACAGATTTGGAGAAATTTAGTATTCCATTACTTACTCACCAATGTGTCTTCTATAACGAATTGATGCCGTCAAAATGAGTGTTGATTAAAATTTTGAGTAAACTGTTCCTTGATTTTTGGATAAGGAACATTGTATATGCATATTTTTTTAATCACAAAAGTTAGTTTGAGATAACTGTAAATAGCAGGCCTTGCTGAATACCCTTGCCCTACAATGTTAGAGTGTTATTGAAATTGAAATATGTAATTGAAATGTAATCTTTGTCTCCATGCCAGTACTTCTATATTACGTCCTGTCAATACTAATGCTAATAACACATTCAACATTTTAATTAAACGATTAACGATGCTTAAAATAAAATCAATACAATTTGTTGAAAAAGAAAATCCTTTTCGCCGTTACACGTTTCCTTCTCTGTTCTATGCAGTGCGAACATTTCCTGTCTAGTAAAAGTTTTTGTTTTGTTTTTTACGTTTTTTTTTGGATTGCGACACTCTCAAAAACAATAGATACTGGTGCCAGTCATCATTACTCATTATATGATAATTTTAATGAGAAATTTGTACCATTGTCATGTTTATGGAGACCCAGAAATGTCTAATATGTCACAGAAAAAAAGGAAGAGAGAGCTGTAGAAATGAGATTGTGAAAGGGAAGGATGGGGTTCTTTTATTTCTGGTGTTACAGACCACGGTGCTCTCAACAGATAAAACACATTCACACCAAAACTGAAACAGGATGTGTGTTTGTTCTTCTAATTGCAGAAATAAAATAATTTTGCTCCAGTATTTTAAATAATATTTTAATTAAAAGGATTATAACATTTCTACATTAATTTAAAGGCATGTTATACCCCCAAAAATGAAAATGTGCTGAAAACGTACTCAGGCCATCGAAGATATAAAGGAGTTTTTTTCTTCATCAGAACAGTTTTGGAGAAATTTAGCATTACATCACTTGCTCACTAATGGATGCTCTGCAGTGAATGGGTGCCGTCAGAATGAGAGTCTAAACAGCTGATAAAACCATTGCAGTAATAAACTTGTAAACCAACTATCATCTTGTGAAGTGAAAATCTGTGTGTTTGTAAGAAGCAAATTCATAATTAAACATTGATATCGCTGCATCTTGACCAAATATGTTTTCATAATAACTGGTAGACTGAACTCTTGGATTACTTGTGGATTATTGTGAGAATTTACATATTTCATTCTCATATACTTTTACTTAAAAAAATTTAATTTTCTTGTGTTGTGTAAAAAGTCTCTTTGTTATTGTATATTAAAACACTTATAAATTTATATATTTGTACATGTTATGTTCTTTATATAGGATTTAGTGCATTTCTTTCTTTGTGTGTTCCATTGTATAACCTGTGCTGTTATCGGTAATAGATCAGACAAGTGGGTGTATTAATATTTATGTATGACATGTCATCACATGTCACCAAAATGACTATAATACCTGTAACAAAAATTGTAACATTTTATTATAATATAATAAATATTATTCATATCATAAACTTGTCCTGATCAGCCTGTTTATTTGTTTGTTAACCCACACAAATATCATATGTTGACCAACGTGCTTGCAGTATCTATAAACAGTTTTCACACTTCATAAGTTATGTTATATAGGCCTACTCATGTAAGATATGAGTTTAATGCATTCTATTTTTTTTTTTTTTGTTGTTGTTGTTTTTAATCTCTGACCAATGTCCCATAAACTTTCATCCTTGCAGGTATGTTTATCTGCAGACAGTATATGGACACAGTTAATCACAGATACTCTCAGAACAAATAAAGTCCAAAGACAAGAACCACAGATCGCAGTCGCTTGCATGTTGGTTTTTCCTTGTTGGTCAGATCTTCAAATATACCATACAGATTTAGAAATGCCCAGGTGTGGATAGGAGTGTAGACACAAGGCTGACATACATAGTGTGGCCTACAGGAAATGGATGCCCTCATAGTTATTGCTTTCAGACTCCAAATACAGGAAAACTTCTGCTTAAGCAATAGCAAAACTTGCTGCTAGTGTTGAATGTGCAGATGGCTAAGTGGTTACACATTAATTGTGTGAGGCCATGGTTGGGCAGGACATTTTGACTCTGAACCACTCAGAGTTCAAAGAGCAGGAGCATCATAGATCAGCTTACAGTTGAGTAAACACATGATTCCACAGCAGAAGAACAAGAGTTCATGATTGTGACCCCAAAGGGCTGTTTTTCTCATTTAGTCTGAGGAGTTTGTGCTTATATGACAATGACAATTTTACCATGCTGCCAAGTTATCAGATATAACTATTTTTTGTTTTGTTTTGTTTTGTTAAGCTTCATAATAAGCTTTATATGTTTGCTAACAAAACTTAACAGATCAGTTGTTCATGTATGAATCTATTGGAGATGCCTAAAAAATATTGTTTTTTTCTCAGTGATTTATTGTATTCTTTTTGTAGCCAAGACAGATAGATAGACAGATAGATAGACAGATAGATAGATAGATAGATAGATAGATAGATATCTTATATAAAGATTAAAATGTGTTAAAATTATTAAGGAACGTAACATATTTGTTCGCAAATTTGCGATAAAGAATTATTATTAATAATATTAATAGACCTGATGTTGTAGGAAATGTACAAAATATATTCTTCTTCATACCCCTGCTACGTATGGCTGGTTTTGTGGTCCATGGTCACATAGCCTACCCAATATAAATTTATTTCATGACAATAATTTTATTTTGTTTTTCAAAAATTACTAGAGCTTAAGAACTTTCTTCCCTTCCCTTTTTTATCATCTTCAACATCCGTATTTGTTACGTAATGGCTATACATTGTACTTACTGCTTGGCAGCAGTGATTTTGCCTGTTGCAGAGTGTGTTATTTTCCAGTGCAGATCTGATCGCTTTTGCTGTTCTGCAGGTGCGTCAGTTTTTAATCTGCCCAGTAGGTGGGACTTGATGCTCGGAGCATGGACCTCTCTCTCTCTCTCTCTCTCTCTCTCTCACTAGACTGCGCTCTGACGCTCTAGTCTTAAAGCCGGAGCTCCAACAACCTGGAACTGCGCTACAAACAGCACCGAGGAGACGGTGAAGCTTGTACCATGCAGCCCGGAGAGGAGGACAGCCTGGGACCGCTGATTTTTGAGCCCTTTCTACATTGACGGAGTATTTCCCCCCTCTTTTCTTGGGGACATTACTGCGATCTCATTGATCTGACATACCTTCACTCTCATCCACGCACCCGCGCGCGCTCTCGCATCTCCGTACGGATACCCGTTGCCGCTGAACATTAGTGAGGAGCTAAAACATTGAGGGAAGCACCTGGAAACATGGATTTATTCTCCATCCCACCCCGCGTTTGCTGGTGGAGGATCCTGTTTCTCCTCAGCATCTTCCAAGATTATATGAGCTCCATGCTGGACTGCCCACCGACCTGCCGTTGTTCTACCGCCAACATCTTTTGCAATGAGTCTTACCAAGGGAATTTCTTTCCCCTCCTGGCACTACAGGACACCGTGAGCGATGGGAATACCACTAACAGCCTCCCGGACCTGTTTGAGAACATCTCCTCCATGTAAGTCAAGCGCACAAGTGTCCATCACATGTTGAGTCCATGTGTGCATTGAGATCAACTCTCAGCCTCCCACTCACTCCGGGCTTTGTGTTGGTGTGTGGGATGATTAGAAGGGTTTTAATGATGGGCAGTAGCTAAAAATGATCTTAAATGAATAGAAAAGGTCAGTTATACTGTTGGATTGCAATTGAATGGATATTAAATCAAGAATAAAAAGAAACTGATTACTTCATATACACAAAGTACATAATCAGTGTTTAAAAAAAAAACTGATTGGGGACAATTAATTGCGACATCTGAGCTTAAATGCATCTGGTTTTTTGGCTTCACAGAGAGGAGTCTTTATAGAAGCTGCTTTGTATTCAAGACAGGAATCCCAAAAGGAATTTTGTCACATTCGTGAGCTTCGTCAAAGGTGCATTGTGCTATTAAAGAGAGCGAGAGAGATAGAGGGAGAAAAAAAGCTTTGCATGAGTTTGAAGTTACATACCAGCCTATATTAACAAGTGCATGGAGATTTTGAGTCACATCTCATTTATGGGCTGATGTTCCAGTGTTTGGCTTCTATTAGAAGGTTAACGTTCAAATAAGTAAACTGAGACAGAAACATTAATGTTGTAATAGCTATATGATGGTGTTTTTGATGGTCTCTGATGGTTTTGGGATAAATAAGAGAGCTGCGTAATGGCCCTCAGCTGATCTGAGCAACTAAATAATAACGCCTGGAGCAAAGGAAACATTAATGTTGTTGTCTTCAACCGGCTTTGGATGCCAAATAATGACATGAATTGCAAAAGCTATTAGTTTTGGCATATTAAAACATCAATTCGTCTTTCTCTCTCTCAAAGTTTTCCTTATATGGGCCATCTTGTGGTTCATCACTGGACACACTATCACTCTGTGTCTGTTTTCATTACATAATATCAATAATTTAAGCTACAATTGTGCAAAAAGCGAGGCAGATTGTGTTTCAGTTGAATAATGTCATGCCACCACAGCAGTGAGAACAAAAGAGTACATTTTGGTGAACAAAAACCCAATTCATGATTGATTCTTTGTTAGGAATTGCCTACAAAGAGATGCCATGACAACTTTAAAGCGCTTTGTGATAGATTCGCTTTTTCCCATCGCATTCTATCAAGGAAACTGCATAATAGTGCATGCAAACTGATGTATGAGCTCAACAGGGAGACATTTTTACAGCCCTGTCTCCAGTCACTATCTAAGGCCACTAGAGGGGATAGTGGTAACCTTTTCTAGCATCTAAACTGGAAATCCAGAGTGCACTGATCAGGAAGCTTGTCTCTGAAGTGTACAAGTCCTTTCTCGCTTATTTGCTTTTGGTTAGTTGTTTGCTTTAAAGATTTCATTCTGTGCAGTAGCTGTAGAGATTTCAGCACCATCTGATGCTGGACAGCTCCTGTAAGTTAGCCAGTGTTTGGCACAATCCCAGTCCTGTGCTGCCCATTTTTGAGTGTTTCTCTTATTCAACACCCAATCTTGGAGCCTCTACTAATGAGTTCACCATTTAAATCAAAAAGGTGGACATCCAAAATGTGATATGGGGTACTTCAGGAGCAGAATTGAGAGTTTTTCTGGAAAAGAGCTCTACATTTTTAATCGGCATTCCCAGACGAGTCATCAACCCACTTATATTGTATTCGCTCGACCTTGACCAATTTACAAACGATGGTGATTCTTCTCCTTCAGGCCAACTAGCTTCAATGTTACTATTAGAGGCCAACCTTGGAGGCCATTTAGAGGAGACCAGGGCAAGTTGTCACGTGGGGAAGTTGTCATCTGGTCAGCGATACTTCCAATTAACTAGGTTTCGAGTCAACAGAAACATTTATACATAAATGTCAGGTCAGGACAGTATCACTTAAATGCATCCATTCATTGTTTAAATCTGGCTTGAGAGCTGTTAAATTGCCCATTATAATCTCAGCTATTTAAATGTAAGTTTCTACTGTGACAACTTGCCCCATATACAGTAGTGTGATATGAATGGTTGGGAAGGTTTGGGGTCAGTAAGATTTATGGTTTATTTCTCAAATAAGTCTCTTATGCTCACCAAGGCTGTATTTATTTAATCTAAAATAAGCAATATTGTAAAAAATATATTTTAATTTAAAATAACTACTTTATATTTTAGTATAATTTAAATGTAATTTGTAAAATGTGATGGCCCTGATGAATTTCTGTTAGACATTACTCCAGTCTTCAGTGTCGTTCCTTCAGAAATCATTCTAATATTCTGTGATACTCTTTTTCCAGAATTATTAATTTCTTTACATTTAGTTGCTACAATATAACCAAGTTTTGAAGTATTTGTCTATATAGAACATGACTGACTTTCTAAGAAATATTAAAAAGTGTGACAACTGTAACTTCTACTTATTAAACAGTGCTTATATGTAGTATTACGACCATGATTTTTTCACTACAGAGAACTTGAAAACAGAGATAATTGAATTATACAGTATGCAAAACAATAAAGGTTCCTTGCATACTGGGACTGCAGCTTAAACAGAAGTTAATTTCTTCTGTTGTGCTAGCATATCTTTATTACAGAGGCTCTTTTTATTTAGCAGCGTCTAAATGAATGTGTGTAATTAAGCATCTATTGTTTAGAATATTACTGCTTTCTAGATTTACAGTGGCCCTCCAAAGTATTGGGAAAACTTCATCATTTTATATAATCAAGTTGCATTAAAAAGAAATACAAAATAAGCACACTTTCCATAAAAACTAACACCTCTGTGAAATGTGTCAAGTTAAATGTTAAAAAAAAAATAAAATAATTAATTAATTTTGGTCTTGAGAAAAAGACTAACAGAATTTGCAATAGCTACCATGTGTTTTTAATCTTTATTTTTGAGCCGCTATATAATATAACTAATGTGAAATAGTATTTGCTGACATCACAAGTGGTTACCATTTTTGAGTGAGAATAACTCAAAGTAGAGTTTGTAATGCTTGCAGTTTTTACAATCTATGGTTGTTTTTTCCCCCCAGCTTTGTTGTAGTCTTCTTTTTGTTGTGCATCAGAGTAATCGAGTACTCTTAGTGTTGCTCATTTGTTTTCATCAAGCCTATCCATTACGCTAATTGTCTTTTTTTTTGTACTCTCAATAATGGTATTTCTGTATTAGCAGCACTATTCTTTTATTTTGCTAATGGAATGTCATAATGCATAGGCAGAATATGAACAGCATACCAGATCCCTCTTATTTAACTCTATATGTAACAACAAAAAATGCTCAGTAAAGTTAATATGAAAGAATCTTGAGTGTTCTGACTTCTAGAAAGAGTAACAATATTGCATTTTAAATAATGATGTTTTATGTGTTATTCACCCTAAAAGCTGTTTTATCAGAGATTTAATAAGAATATTGTGCAGTTTGTTACTGCCGACTAACACAGGTGTTGATATTGAAAACCTGATATTGGTATCAGGTTATATTATAATATCTGATTTTAGATTATAAAATAAACTTTCACTTTGCTAAAATAATATAATAATATAATATATATATACACTACCGTTCAAAAGTTTTAGAACAATAAGATATTTAATGGTTTTTAAAGATGTTTCTTCTGCTCATCAAGGCTGCATTTATTAGATTAAAAATTAAAAAAAACTGTAATATTGTGAAATATTATTTCAATTTAAAATAACTGTTTTCTGTGTGAATATATTTTAATATTTTTTTTTAGGATTCTTTGATCATTAAAATATTAAAAAGAGAAGCATTTATTTAAAATGGATAATAATGT
>JAUMHE010000085.1:5947696-5961657 GCA_032359235.1 Enteromius mattozi | reverse complement strand
TTATATGCGATTAAAATGCGATTATTTTCGATTAATTAATTACAAAGCCTCTAATTAATTAGATTAATTTTTTTAATCGAGTAGCAGCATAGAAAGCCCTAGATTGTGATACAGCATTGGAATCCACACATTTGGGAACTTTGCGTAAGGATGAAAGTTTTCCCACAGAGATTTTGCAATAGTTGTTTGTATGAATTTACCACATTGACTGACAGAAAGATGCTTAATTTGAAAGTTACTTCTGTGTGAGTTGGGTTTCATACATTAATACACAATTGTAGACAATTTATAAAAAAATAAGTGATGGCTTTGTAAAGTATAAACACCCAACATCTCAAAATTGGATGAACTGAAGTGTAATAATAACCCAAAGTATGCATAGTAAATAGTAAAGCTTGTAAGCAAACATTGCTAATTAATTAGCTTACAGCATATAGTTGTTTGCAAAAGAATTATTTATGCTAGCTGTGTGCCTCCATTTACCAAGGAGAAAAACCATCAAGACTGTAGATTCATAGTCGTGGCTATTATCATAATTTCAGTATGATTCAAACAGTCATTTTCATGGCCACATATGTGTTTGTGGTCCGGGCCGGTGTCCTGCTGTTGAAAAGATGTTGCCAATCTGTTGTCTTTGATAATGAAAAGTTTTCAATCTGCCTAACAGGTGCTCTGACCTGGCGATCTCATTTATGAGATTCAGTTTGTGGCGAGCGGTGGAGAGTGGCCAAGATCCAAGATCTACAGGCCTAATTACCCAGCTGCCGCTGAAGATTTTTTAATTTCCTATAACTGAAAAGGAGAGAAACATTCCTGCACCTGGTTTTAATGGCAAATCTGTTTTTTCCATCTGGGAAACGGAGGCGTTCTTCATTGTCTGTCCTCAACACGATTGACCAAAGATTTGGAGAAGTTGTCGTCTATGAAATCATAGTTTATATTAATAGCTTGACGCCTCTGAAATTGTTTTATTTGCTTATCCGCACAATAAGGGATAAGTGGCAGCCTGATCCCAGATCAGTGCTTCCAGTCGTGTTTCATTTGTGAATTCTGGCCTAGACTGCAGTGGAGGAAAGCCTCGCAGAGGGTGTGGGCCGTATTCCTCCTCCACCGTGAGAGGAGTTTTAATGAGAGCACAGCCGATGCATGTCCTGCGCATTCATAAATAGCTCTCCACCCCCGTCAAACTCCCTTCATCCTCCATACACCGGCCCACGGTGCTGGTACTCGCAAACATGGTTAAACAGTACCATCAAACCGCAGAGGGAACAAGGAGTTCCTCTTCTGCCTGGTACGCGTCTGGTCTGACATTTAGCACCATTATCCTATTAATGTTCAACATAAATGCATGTCAGCTTTGATGATGAATATTTAACCCATTTGAAGTTTTCTTGTAAGTTACATGTGAAATTGAAAATATTTTCAAATGTATTTTTTTTTTTCCATCTAGTCCCCTAAAGGCCATAAAGTACTCAGATCATATGAAGTCAATACTTCATAAAGGCTGTATTAGAATCTATATCAAACCTAAGAGATAATTGTAGAAATATCCCTCTTTTATGAGTTATTTTGTGTCAACACTTTCAGTTATTTATAACCAGGTAATATCAAATTCAGTCTTCTTGAAGGTCTTCCTATCATATTTCACCTGCTATGAGTTCAAAAAGGTAACAAGTTCTGAGTTTTAGATATGCGATATTTCAAAACATTATGTCAACTTGGTATGTACATTTTGTATTATTTTGGTATTTTTAGATTTAACACACCACAAAAATAAAAATTGTTTCTGTGTTGATAATTTGTTGATGCAAAATGTGGTTATTTTGCTATTTCTGTCTGCCGTTCATTAGTTCACTGAGGATGAATGTTTAACACTATTTGTATACCTCATGGTGTTCACCCATATTGAGAACTTCTGAACATGTTGAACAGATAAATCCAAAAGCGATTATTTGAAACTGATTCTCTCAAGTTTGTAGTCTGTTTTGTTCCAAGAATCATTTGAGATGTTGAAAATGGATGTACTAAGCATCTAAATCCAGCTCTTCGCCTGGGACTGGCTGACAACTGACTCCCAACTGTGTCTCTGGGCAGCATAGAAATTCCTGTTAAGTATTTCCTTTCTAAAAAAATGTTATTTGGCTGTTACAGAGTAATAGATTGGGAAAGAAATTTTGAGTTTGACTCAGGCTTTAGATCGAAATTTGTGTTTGTAGAGATTTTTATAAAGGATCATTGATCTTTCCCCCCCTTTTTTTTCCTCATGCTAGTGTTTTATTACCTTGCTTTGTATTCTTTCCAACACATCAGAGACTTTCCTGTCTGGCCTAGCTTTCATCAAGCTAAGACACCTACGAATAGAGAGAGAGAATAAGGAGACTGCTTTACACGTAATTCCTTTTCTATTCAAGTCTTTATGTTGTTAGCATGGATTGCAGGGTGGCTCATTTTAAAACCTCCAGGGTTTTTTTTTCTTTCTGTCAAGAACAAATGGCATCGGTAGGTCATGCCTTTAAGTAAAAACATGCAATTATACGACCATAATTTGCCATAATTAAAGCTTGAAAATTGATATGAGCAAAGAACATCAACAAAGGACATGTAGTTCACGTACATTCATTACTAATTTATGAGGATATCTTGCTATAATTAATTCATAATTGCTTTGGAAACTTGGAGAGCTCACCACCGTTACTTTTCCCTAAATAATTACAACCATGTCACCCAATGGGATGTTTTAGATTGGTAATTGGAATTTGATTTAAGTGACTTTTTAAATATTTCAAGCCCAAAGAATAAAACGTAATAGAACGTTTAAAAAGACTGAACATTTAATACCCTGATAGGTCTGAGCAATTAAGGGGAGTGTTAAATTTGATTTGGCAATATTGGCGAGGAGTAAAAAGAAGACTAATGACTATGGAAATAGGTTGGGTTTATCTTCAGCCGCCAGTGGTAGTGTGGATGTGTATGACACATTCAGTGCCGTGGTATATCAGAGCTTCCAGCATTTCCCATGGGAACGCTAGACCATTTAGACATTTGCTTGGAAATGGCTTTTGATTTGGTTAGATCTCTGCTGTATTATAAGGATGGAATGTGTTCAAGGCACACATTTTGGAAGATTTTATTTATAGAGGCGTATTAACAGTTTATTAACTCTGCGTAAAGATGTTTTTTTCCCTTCACTAGTTACTCACTCACAAACCTCGCAGCTGATCAAATCAATCATGCAGACTCAAGAAGTTCAGACTTCATGAGTTAGGACTCAGAGTTCTCAAAAATCACAGATGCATCTAACTCATAGATAGCATTACTATCTAGCAATATATATAGGTTAAAAGGACTAGTTCACTTCACCCAAATAAAAATAGCCATAATTTACTCACCCTCAAGTTGTTCCAAACCTGTAGTTTATTTTGAAGAATGTTGGTAACCAAAAAGTTGGTGGTAGCCACTGACTTCCAAAGTATGTACAAAAAAAAAAAAAAAAAATACTGTGGAAGTCAATGGCTACTGTCAACTGTTTGGCTTTTTAGTAATTGTTTCCGCGTCAGTTCAGGAAAGTTTGCACTCAACTGGTTTGAGAAAAACAATCAAATTACCCTTTTGAAATGTTTTGAAACACAACTGCTGGTTTGTGCTGGTTTAAGGCCCACATTGAAAGTAAATAGCATTAAGCCTGTTCCGTTGTTGCAGAGTTAACAATTCTAGCTTATTAACACTGCTAACTTAACTGCATTTCTAAGCTGCACCACAGCAGTTCTGCCATTTTAAAACAAGTCTAGCTGTTCTTCTAAGCATGGTTTTTAACTACTTCTGATGACTTAATCCAACCTGTCCTCCAACTTATACGCCCGTATAGGTTGTTTGTACAATAGCGGTGAAATACGACCCATCAGATCGTATACTAAAATTGTGCCCTTATCCGCAACAGAACATTTCCATATTAATGTTTTGTACTATTTTATCAGCTGTGTGATTAAGGGCTGGTGCAGCCCAGTTTGTAGAGAGATGTGTTACAAGACAAGACGTGATCCTGCGATCATGGGTTTGAACCCAGAGAACACATAAAGACATAAAACCCTATAAATCAGAATTTTGCTATGTTTTTGTAACGAGTAGGTTTAGGGGGTGGGTTAGTTTGGTCATTCGTACAAATTAAACCTAGTAAAATATGTTTTAATCACAAAAATAAAAAATGACTGAAATCATAAAACTGATTCAATATATTGAATTGAAACCATAACATCTTAAATTTGAAAGTTTAACAGTTCTATAAATTTTATCCATTTTAACAACTTTACTTCTGCATAAATTGTGTACTGCCATATTTTCTCACACTCACAAACTTGCTGCTCAAAGAGAGTTTCCCACTCTTATTATGACTTTATGGTGCTTGTTCTACTCGTAAATGCAATCTTTCAGACGCAAACGCACCAAAACTAACAAAGACATCAATTGTTGATTGACATTTGCTCTGAATGCCAGACTTTTGTGTTGCCATTTGTAAGGAGCTAGGCATTTCTAGCTTAAATTCTAAAGCCTTTGCTGATGGAGTCTATTGCTCCAAAGCTTTAATTGCAGGTCTGTCGAGAGCGAGAGACTGCGAGAAAGAAAGATGAGAGATTTCGACAATCATCTCTCGAGAGTGGATGAGTTCAGGGATTGAGCATGTTTCCTTAATTCTCCTCGCTGAAAGACTCACCCCCCCCCACTTGTTCCGAATACCCTTTAGAAAGAGCCGAGCCCCTGGATCATGTCTTTAAGTCCGACCCCATATCTGTCTATCCCACCTAATTGAATTGCTCAAAATTAGAAGATCCCGTCTGCCAGAAAGCCTGCATGCTTTATTTCCCATCAGCGGGTGAAGAACACATGGGGTTTGATGGCGGAATCCTGATGTGCTCCCTGCCCGTCTTATCCCTGCTTCTACCTTTCAGAATTAGTTAGGAAGATGGAGAGTGAGCAGTTCCTCGTGTAGCTGCTCAGCGAGGAGACGTCAGGGGCGGAGCGGCTCATGATGATTTCACAGCTGTCTGTGAAATAATTGAAGAGCGTGTGCTTGTAGAGAGAACTACATGCAGTGGTGGTGTAGACCCTCTTCTGTATGTGCTTCAGAGCCGAGTTCTGTCCCAAAGGTATGTCTAGTGTAGTATATGTGTATATATATGTATGTGCACCCTGGTGGGAAAGAGAAGAGCCAAAGCCCCCCTCTCTCGGGTGCCTTTGCGCAAGAAGAGGGCAGACCCTGTGTTGCATTATTCATAAAGTTATTTCTGGCGAGTGCTATTGACAGGGCACGGTGTTGTGCTCGTCACATTCAGAGAGGAGAATGAAGCCCAGGTTGAGATTGTGAACTGAGTAGCCACTCCTGAATCAGGTTTTATACTAGTTCAGCAACTTAAAGGACCTAGAACTAGTGAATAAGTAGTAAAGTAATAGCATCTATAATAATACTGTGTGTAGTTGTCTGTGTGTGTATATCTGTCTATCTATATGCATGCTTGCTTATTTATTATTATTATTACTATTACTGTTAGTATAAATGACTGTTAAAAAGTCAGAAAAGACTCATTCAGAATACATATTACAGCCTTGTTACATTCAATTATTTTTTTAATTAACCAAAATACAACAGAAAATAATAGCAAATAGGAAAATTGTAGAAAATAATTTATATGTATTATTATTATTATTTGTTTATTAAATTATTTAAAGTAATTTATATAATTTTTATAGTAAGCTTCTTTACGCAAGTCATTTTATTTCTTACATGTATATATTTAAAAATATTAACATATAAATATCTTCAAATATAATAAAATAAATATGAAAATGTACTTTTGCTTTAAATATGGCTTATAAAATGCATTCATAATCATCATGATTATTATTATTAATAATAATACTAATGATGATGATGATAATAAAAACAAACAGCAAAAATATATATTAAAATGCTGTTGTTTGAGTCATAATAGATTCATTAAGGTCTTTTTTTGTTATTTCTTGCTAATTTTTTTTAGTCATTTGTGTACTACATTGTCATGTGACCTTCACATTTAATTCAGTTTTTTTAAATAGTGTCTTATTTTGTACTGTGATATAATGAATCAAAATCCACAACACTGCATGCTGGTGGCCATGTCAGCTAACTTGATCTCAATGAGATGTGCCACTTGGCTAAAATGCACTCCAAGCCCACTTAGCATGAGGTAGTCACCAAAGAACAACAGAAAAGCACACATCCCATACACGTCTGGCCTGTAACACAAACATCAAGTTCTCCGTTTGAGAAAGTCTGACGGCTTTTATCAACAAACCCTCAAACGGCTCACTCGTCCCCTAATCCCAAATCCTTACTCCACTCGTTTTATTTTCTTGTAATCTGCACCCTTTCAAGTCACTGTGACTGGGTGTTTGTGGCAGTTATTCCCACATGTTTACTGAGTCTTCAGAGAGTGTCGTGAGTACGGCTTAATCTAGTTTAAAGAGCTGGAACCCCCTTCGGCTCCCAAAGCCCCCCTCCAAACAGCTCCACCCAAGACCCGACAATAAGACGACTGTGAGGAAAGAGAAGAAAGACGATGCCCATTTTGAAAGAACAAAGAAAGGGGCGTAGTAACCAAATCTGGCCAATCCTGGGCGATATTACATAAGAAACTGTGCAGATTGTGCTGTGACCGCATTTAGATGCAGACTGTTTTTTTTCCTGTCGAATCGGGACCTAGATATGTTCTGAGCTTAATCATATCTTTCCCATGTCAATCACTTAGACATGCTTTACATAATGTGAACAGACATTATTGGGCCTGTAACTGTATTCAGGAGAATTAAATCTGGTGTGCCGCGTTTTGATAAAATATGGGAAATGAGAAACATGTTGTCTCTGACAGCCCTGAGGATGTGTTATTGCAGCCGTCCTAATCTAAAATAACACACAGTAATGTATGGAATTTATGTGCCACCTTAAGATCCACATAATAGAGGATTTAGTGCACATGCCATAAAGCAATAACGGGGCAGATTGAGTTTATGAAATGCAATTTTTCATTCTGCTTTCTGGAGCTGTGAGTTGAAAAGAATGTCGTGTGTGCTGAAATTCATGCCATCTCTGCAGTGGCCACTAACAAGGGTGATTGCATTGCCAGGTTTACTGTGTGTGTATTTATGTAAGAGGGATATAATCAGTTTGTTTTGATCCTTGTTCAATGGAATGTAAGTTTTTGACGCTGAAAGGGCAGTCGTTGATCAGGGAACTGGAAGCAGCCAGTCTAGTTTAGAGGGTTTGTAATGCAGTCAGTTATTTTATAATGCAGTTATGCATTTTATAATGCAGTCAGTATTTTTTATTTTGTTTTATTTTATTTTATTTTTCATAGTTTTTTTTATTTATTAATGCAGTTCCAGGTAAGTGTGTTGGAGCTGATTGGAGCTAAACTTTGAATTACTGTAGATCAAAATAATTCAATTCAATTCAAATAGGGATGCACTGATACCGATTGGCCGATATGTTTGCGCGTTTTGTCAGTAAAGCCGGTCCTGTAATCAGCGGTAAATGCCATCAGGTGCGTGATTTCACATTGAGCCGTATATACTACACACAGCCGTTGTTCACTGCGCAAAACCTTGTTCATTATCAGCGTGGATTTGCACAGCTGTGTGGAACGGCTTTGTGTAGTATATATGGGTCAATGTGAAATCATGCACCTGATGGCATTTACCGCTGATTACAGAACCGGCTTTACTGACAAAACGCGCAAACATATCGGCCGATTCGTATCGGTACATCTCTAAATTCAAATTGACAATACAAATTGTTGCAAAGCAGCTTTACAGAAAATTAAAGTTAGTAGGTTATCAGTGGTCACTATGTCAAGTTGATGTCCATATAATGCAGTTAGTTAATGACATGCAATCAAACATATGGTGAAGAATATTAACAGCAATTATTGATGATTACATGATGCAATCAAACTTCTAGCAAAGTTTGGTAGTTTTGTATGTTGTTTCAGGGTTCTAAGGTCCTCTGTGGGGAATCATCTCTTCTCAGGTGTTCGGTCATCTTAAATGCAGACTGAAGGTTCTGTTATTCCTTGTTACCTTGGGATGCCAATTTGTGGCAAAATCAGAGAACGCAAATAGAAAAATTTAGCGTAGCTCCTGTTCTAACCAAGTAAAATATTATAATATGCATTTGATCAGATATGCTAGCATGTCCTGATTTTGCTGAGTTAGATGTGTTCCTGGTTCAACATATTTTGTTGACCCTGGAACAACATTTTAATCCAAAATTTTAGTTTTGACCATATCGCTACACCTATACCCATGAGTAATGCCTAAAATCATATTTAATGATAAATGACTGACACTGATGTACAAGCACCAAACACTGTTTGTAAGCCTAAACTTCACACATCGAACTCAGTAAAATCAGGTTCTGCAGATACGCAAACTGAAGTACAAGGTTATGATATACAGTACATTATGTGAATCTAGATTTAAACAGTGAGAGTGTTTGAACCCTGAACGTTATCAGGACGGCTATTCCAGTGTTTGTGAATAAGCTCTACCTCCTTTAGTAGACTTTGCTTTCCTAGGTACTACCAAAAGTCCAGAGTTTTGCGACTTTAGGGAGCATGATGGATTGTACCCCGATAGAAGATTAGTTAGGTAGGCAGAGCCTTACGTGTTAGTAGTAATATTTTGTAACTGATACTGAACTTAATATGTTGCCAGTGTAGAGACTCCTGAGAATCTGGCATTTAGCTCATAGAAAAACACGACTTGTTTGCTGAAATATTCTCAGAAATATTCATTGACATGATAATTGATTAATAATGTATTATTGGGGCACAGTGGCGTTTTACTAGGGCTGTAAAAAGAGTCTAGCGATGCCCCTGTTGCTAACATGAGGGGACCTGGTTGGTGGACTTTATTCATTACTTAGAAGAAGTGAGATGCCGATTTCTACCTCCCTTCTTCTCCAGAGTGCAACCAGTCCGCCTACTTGCAGCATAAAGGTAATGATCGGTGTGGTCACGGGTGTGAGACAAGTGGGGGCACCGGTAGAGCTGTCAATCAAATCCGAGCTTACACAGCGCTGACGAGGTCCTCTTTGTTAGTCTGGAGGCGCGATCAATCATTTAAAGGTGTCCAGGCGCTGTCGGTGGGCTTTCAATCATGGCACGCAGTTACGAGCAGACTTGGGGAGCTTCTCAATCACCTGCTCTTTCAGCCTGCCTATTTTAACAACTTATATGCATATGCGGTCAAGAGATGCTCCAGATGGGTTCCTTTACATTTCTAGCAGCGATCATGTCTGCACTTATGACTCATCTCCGTCCTCCCACCACTCTAAAAACATGCACGAGGCGCATGATCTTTCTCTCTGCCCCTCGCTGCGATCTGGAGGCAGGAAACACTTGGCCTTGGTAAGGGAAAATACTGATGATATTGGACACAAACTGCGAGGCGCTTAAGGCTTCCGCGACGGATGAAATGAAAGGGGTCGTGATGCCTTATTCATGTTAGCTTGCTGTTTATAGCTCACTTTGTGACACAGACAGGTCAGGATGACCTCAGAGGTGGAAATTTGCAGACTGTTTTCTGAAAACCGTCATTTTCAATGCTGCAATCTTACACCTCCTCTCCAGCTGAGACCTGTTGGAATTTGAATTCATGGCACTGATTGGCCACCTCACAGCGGAGATGCTCATCCATTTTTGCAGAACACATGTTGCACCACAGATGCATTAATTCTAACCTGTGCTCGTTAGAAATAATTGTTTCTTCCTACATTTACAGTACTGTACAGTTCACTGCAGTTTATAGCTGAAATGAACTCTAGTGGCAGTGAAATACCAATTTTTATTACTTTTCAGTCAAATGATCAGGCAAATTGATTGGTAAAGACTTGTTCTTTGCTGTTCCTTGCACGATTTTCGAACCTAAAAACTCTTTAACCAGCTCTATGTCTACAATATGCCTTATTTGATATATGTAAACTTGCTTACTTACACTTACAATGTGGAGCGTTCGCAAATGATTCCAGTGAAACAGAAGTCACAATAAAATACAACGTCACGGTTTCAGCGAGCGCTTCAGCGAATGCATTTTATTTAATTTGCTCTCGTTAAATCTGTTTGGTTTAGTGTTGGTGGTACATTATGTTGGCGATAGAAGATTAACCTTTTAGAGCCTCTTGCTATACATTTCCTTTTCTACTGTTATGATGTGTACAACAATTAGCATAATAAAAACTGAATTGGCTCTTAGCGAGACTAACCAGACGTTTTACTGTAGTTTCCAGATCAGTGTGCCATATGCATCAGACATTTAGCCAATGTTTTGTGGGCATGCACATTGAACGATTCGGAACATTTTACAATGCGTACAATGCTTAATGTAATAACATTGAGCTGATACAGTACGTTGAATAAAAGTCTTTGAGCTCCACTCAAAGGACATTTTTCTTTTGGAAAGTGGTGCAAAATGTGAAAAAAATCAAAGTAAAATCATTTTTAAGAAATCTTTCTACAGTCATTTTGGTTAGGATTAAGGTAGAGTTTAGTATTTTCAAATGTGAAAGTGCATTAACTCTTTTGTGCCACTCACTGGACTTTGCAGGTGTCGCAAAACGTGCAAGATTCAAAGTAATACCATTTTGCAGAATTATTGTCAGACACGTTATTCTAATGACTCATTGGTTTATTTCCATTAGCTCCGTCACATTTATTAAACAAGATGTATTCAGTAAGATCAGCTTGTGCTTTTAATACAGACCTGATTAAGCGGTTTGAGACTAGGGTGGGATTCGCTGCCAGAGACTGCGTGCATTTGGCTGCGAGTACAACACCAGAAGGCCCGTGTGCGCTTGTGTTTGCGACATGCACACATCACTGATCCATTGAACTCATTAAAACCGACGTTTATTAATTTCAAAGGCCTTTTGAACTTCATAAAAAGACAATGAAGTGTTTTGAGTAGTGTTCAATGATCAGTGCCCTCTCATTTCTTATTATGGCAGCTGGTCTTGAGTGGTGAATAAAGTCATGGAGATTTGTGACATACTGCAGTAAATGATTGGCTTGGAAGCTCTGTGCATCTTACCATATTTTTTTTAAACAGTTTTAGGAGGCACTGAGTCTTTAACGAGGATTAAACAGTGTCATATGCTCTGACTAATGAGAGCATTTTTACACTTTTCTTTGATTTCTCCAGCCTGAAACAGTAATTGGGTTTAGTGTTAATCTAAAACATTAGCTACAGTTGAACTGGGCTCTTCGGCCAGGAGGACGCTAATGCCAGCTCTCATTTCCAGTCTGTAAAAATCACAATGACATTGGACATTGCATATATTAGCTTCACCAGAGGCTAGCCACCGTTTGAAGAAGGACTTCAAATAAATCACGGCCCGCTAGGCACAGAGACAACCAACAAGCTCCACTGTGGTGTCTGACACATTATTAGACTTAAAAGTGACTAAAGAGCAGCGTTGTTAGCATTGACAAACCTATCTCGGAAATTGGAGAGAAAGTAAAAAAAAGCTGTAACGCTAGTGTGCTTCTGTTAGCTGGTCAATTTAGCTTACTGACACAGCGGTTGTGTGCTTACATGCTAGGTTTCAGTTAAAATGGTTGCTTGGACATAGATAGAGGAAAAGGAAGGGTTTGCGAAAGTGACAAAATGTTTTGTAATAATTTTAAATGAAGGGATTTCAAGCACATTTTAAATTGTTTAAAAAAGTTGTCATGCTTTGTGAAATACATTATTATAATTTTAATTGTAGTGTTATTTGAAAGTACTGTTAAAGCCTTAAAATGTTAACTTGTTAATTTGTTTGCGCTTTAAGTGCCTAAAAGCATGATAATAAATTACATCGTCTTATTAATTTAAATGTTACTTATTCATACAAATTTTAATAGAATTCAGTAGAAATAATTGCATAAACATAAACATCGCTAAAAAAAGAAACTTTTCTTTCACTTACCATAGTTATTTAATGGTAACACTTCATAGTGCGTTTATGTAAATGTACTGTAAATGATGGTTAATGCATTAACTAACAATTAGCAATACATTTGTTACTATATTTATTAATCTCTGCTATTGTTAGTTAATAAAAATACAACTGGTCATTGTTAGATCATGTTAGCTAATGTTCATTAAATCCTTGGATTTATCAGTAAATGATGAAATTGACATCAATCAAGATTAATAAATGTTTTTGTTTTTAAGTGCTACCCATTTAATTATAATTAATATGCAATGGATTGTCAGAAAAAAAAAAAAAATCAGTTTGCACTTACTCTTGTATTATTTCTGCAATAAGTTCTTGTTTTAAAAGCATGCTAAATTGTGCTTGTTTTTCACAAGGACAGATAGTTGGAAATTCCACTTCTGTATGTTTTCATACATCTTCAGTTGGTAGTGCAGTGTGTTAAAGTTGTGCTTTTTTTGTCCAATGCTCTTTTTTGGACAAAACAGCCTTCAAAATAGCTTCTTTTGTGTTGCGCTGAAGAAAGGAAAGGCATGCGGGTTTAGAACGACCTGTGGATGAGTAAATGATGACAGAATTCGATTCCTTTAACACACTGACTACTTTTGCGTAAGCTCTGTGTGTTCAGTTTGCTTTAGAGGGATTCAGAGAAACATTTTCTGTCAAGTCAGGTTTCTATCCTTGTGCCAGGATGTTTTTGTGATGGCCTTTACTGTTGATGCGAAGCAAATTGATGACATTTATGAGACTGTAGTGTAGTTTAATACTACAGGCTTGTTTCGGGCCAGAATATACTACTATAAATATGAAAGTGTTATTTGAAGCGTTATGATCTAGCCTTACTTTAAGAGCTTTGTAACATTGAGTTTCCAAGATAACCGACTCGGGGTTTGCACGCTAACATGCGTATGTGATACAAATCTCATAAAAGACTGGAAAGATGTGAGACCTGGAGATATGCAGTTTTCAGCTCATAAAGCCCAATCATAAAGCTATAAAACCTAATATTTAAAGGGTACGGCAGATAACTTCCCTCAGCAGGGCTGACTTAAGTTTCTCTTTCAGTTGCTATTTATCGGGCCTCGCAGATGGGAGGTGCTTGAAACCCATTATTTTACACTAAGCAGTGGCAGCTCCTTTATTTTCTTTCTGCCGGGCTCATGTGGCCTGGCGCCAGAAGGATATGAGCCCCTATTTTCTCCTGACAGCCTGGCTCTGTGGCATGCCATGCTCTGGACTATTTCAGCGTTAACAGAAATGCTGATGACAACAAAAGGCTATCTTAATCCAGTTTACAAGTGTGTTATGCACCTTCATTCAGCTCAGACCTGCAGTATGCTCTGCCTGAACTGTAGCCGACCCACCCAACTGCTAGTTTCAGCAACCTGACGATTTTCCTGCATCTTATGTCATGTAGGCTGACATGAAAAGCATTAGAGTAATATATTATAAAGCAATATAATATAATATAATAACATTTATTTTATTATCTATTGTAAAATATCATATAAAAATATAATTTAATAGTTTACTGCATATATTATAAAATAGAAAAAAATAAACATCAATATGGTTTTATTTAATAATATAATTGCAAATAGCAGCAATAATAATAATAATAATAATAATAATAATAATTATTATTATTATATTTTATAATATGAAAACCAACTTGTATTATAATATAGTAATTTACTTCATTATGTTATGAAATTAAATAAATTAAAAACAATACTGTTTTATATAATAATAATAATAATAATAATAATTTTAGAATGATTAACTTAAATAATAATTAAATTTAATTATATAATTAATAAAATAAATAATAAATAATTTGTTTTATAATGTAATTTACATTATATTATAAAATAGGATAAATTAAAAACATTACTGTTTTATATTATAATTTAATTCCAGATGATAATAATGATGATGATGATACTTTTTATATATA
>JAUMHE010000085.1:5923884-5947508 GCA_032359235.1 Enteromius mattozi | reverse complement strand
TATATATACATACATATAAAATATATTTTATATTTATTTATATATTTATTTATTTATTTATTTATTTATTTATTTATTTATTTTATTCATTAAACAACAGTACATGTTACCTATCTGATATTTTTAAATTAATTAATTACTTTTTTTTATTCTATAAGAAGAAATTATTATTGTTGTTATAATTTAGTATAATAATTTACATTTTTATATATTAATATTATGGTGTGGAAGTAATAATTTTTTTTTAAATACGTATTTTCTTTATATTATATAATGTAAGTAAATGCCAAATAATTATATTTAATTGTTATTGTCATAATCAGTTAACCTCAGCATTTGTGGCCTAAACTACTACCACTACTACTACTTTATACCTAAAGTATCATTTACTTATGTTTCTTTAAAGACAAAAGAAGAGTGCAAACATCCTGTCTGACATCATCATGTATCATGACATGAGGGTGAGAGTAAATGATAACACAATTTTCTTTTTTCTGTGAGTTATTTTTGTAATATGAGCATCTATAAATCAGGGAATTATATGTCTGGCTCGACAGACGTGAGCTCAAAGAGATTCATTTTATGATGAGGCTTTTCCATTTCATCATCAGTGTTTCATAAAGCATTGCCTGAAAAATGAAGAAATAACCTCTAGTTGAAACTATACTAATAAAACATGGTTTATAAGAACGAAACAAGATTAAGAGTAAATGCTACGGCAAAAACCAACTGAATGAAGAAATGAAGATATTATGGAGAGGTCATTAAGATCTTTATGGAGTATTTTAATAACTTAAAAAAATACTCAAATATCCACAGTATTTAAGTTAATTTGAACAATTAGTCAAAATGTCATGTTAGTTCATTTGATTATTGTTTTTAATTAGTTAACAGCCCAAACTAAGGCATGTTTTTATGTCATTTTCACCTTATGTTTTCTTTTTGAGAGCAAGCTGAAGTTTGTGTTTCTTTTTTCAACTAATATTCAAACAAAAGCAGAGTTTCCATGGCGACCATCTTTAGTATTCTCTGTCCACAATGACCCCGAACATTTAATGGAAGTCTATGAATGAGATAAAGTTTTCCATTTATGGTTTTGAGGATGCAGCTGTATTCACAGGTGAAGCCTATTTTCTCAGCTTGTTTTGATGAAAGCATTTTTAGCAAACGTACAAAACACTGATCACGGCATCACACGGCAAGCCGCCGGGCTTCCAAGTTCTTCAAACAAGTGGCTTGTAGTGATGACTTTGTGCTTTAAATCTGTTAAACGATATACAATGTGTGACTGGGGTCTACAAATTGTTTTAATTGATCAAGAATTCTTGAATAAGTTTTTTTCCAGTTTAAATCAGAAACATTTTTCAAACCCCACATGCGGCACTTTTTCATAATTTTAACTCATCTTGAATTATAAAAAAGGAGACACTTTACAATATATATTATAATATATATTTTGGTTTCGTTTCATTTCTGTTTTTGTTTCACAACCTTCCAAAAGTTTAGAGATGGTAAAATGAATTTTTATTTGGATCAAATAAAAAAATAATAATATTGTGAAAAACTACAACAATTCTAAACTTTAAATTTGTTTTATTTTTGTATTTTATGGATTTAATATTTTATTTTAAGATTTTTTATGTGAGTATTTATCATTGTAATTTATTTCTGTTATAGCAAAGCTGGCTATAACATATAATTGCAAATTTCATGCATCTTTGTTGAATAAAGATGTCATTGTAATAGAAACAAACAAACACATAAACAAACAAACAAATAAATACATAAGCACATAAACAAAGAAAGAAACAAACAAATGAAATAAATTAAACTGTTAAACCCAAACTTTTTGAATATTTAGGTAAATGTTAAATATGTTGAAAATGTATAAATTAAGTAATAATAATGCAAAAATGTATAATATACAGTTATTATAACTTGTATACTTACAAGAAAGATAAACTAATTGAATCTTACTGTAAACATTACCAAAATAACCAAGATTAATATTATTTTCAGTAATGTTTTGTTCAGTAAAAAACACTTTCGCTAGTCAACATTTAACCTTTTGAATCGAGTAACATTTGAAAATCATGTAGCAGTCATGTGCATCTGGTAAACACGTTTTTTTTTTTTTTTCTTAAAGCGTGAATATGTTTGGCACAGCACACTGCATAAAGCACGAGCTGGAATTGCATCATTGCTTTCGGAGATGTGCTTGTTTTTACAACCCAGGTCAGATTAGAATAAATTGCAGAGTCAGCACAATATGCCCGTACCTCATGCTGCTGAGGGCTTGTTGATCCAGAACAGCGGCGCTGGGATAAAAGCAATATGCTAATATACACAGCGTACATGTTCGTATGAGCCCTTTCCTGTGATGTTTCCCGAACACGCCACCATTTACTTGAGTCATTAGGTGTGTTTGGATTACAGCATAGAATTGCTACGATTAAATGGCTTTTTTAGGGAAATAGATGAAGTTTTCGAGGGATGGTTTCTGGCTGCATGTAGGCTGCTTGTTCTGTAGGTGGTTGCGAAACCAGTCTTTGAAAGCCGCGGGTTCCAGAGCACAGCCGAGCGAGTGGGCGGCTTCACCGCTGAGATCAGGGGCGGCAGAGACGGTGGGAGAAAAAAGAAAAGGCCAAACGACCTCCCTCGGCTCTTCTGCACCTTCCTGTGGCTTCTCTTCCATCTCTGGCTGAAGCACAGTCATCGGCTTAGCCTCACGGATTGCCGCAGGGGTCCGGCTCCAAAAAAAAAAAAGAAAGCACTTTGTGTTTCTTTCGAGCTGATAAATGGCTTTTAGAAGCAGTGCAAGTTGTGTCTGATGCCTTTCAGATCTTCAGTGTCACCTCTGTCATTTCTGTGCCCTGCTGGGTTGAGGTCTTTGCACTGGCACAGCTCTTCAAACCAGGGGTGGGCTTATGGAATTCATACTAAATATGGTTTCCATACGTAGTCATTTTTGTCACTGTTAACTGAGTTTCACTGGTTCCTGTGTAAAGTGTTCCAGTAGTTTTGAATGGTGTTAACAGCAAAAAAGAAACATAATATATAATATATTATTAAGAAATATTATTGTTACTTCATGATCATTGGGTTCAACTCCCAAGCAGGTGTTTTTCTTTTCTTTTTTTCTTTTTAGCTTTTATTTGTATTTTAAATTAAAACATTAACATCTGAAATAAAATAAAAAATCAAGCTGTATAGAAATATTTTAAAATAAAATAACAAAGGACTAGGTGTGTGTTGGTATGGTTTATATTATTAAAAATGGCATATAAAAATGATATATAAAAACTATTATTAAAAGTTTTATAATGAAAAAATATTATATTATTAAAATAATATTATTATAGAGTCATGAAAATGTATTTTAGTTTAGTTACAGGTTTTTAATGTAATTTAATGAAAATCTTGTTTTGGTGTATTTAGTTTTCATTAAAATGATTCCCAGAGGGTGCACTTACTGATAATTATACCTTAAATGCACTGAAAGTAACTTTAAAATGTCTGCGGACTGCATAAATGTAAACATAATTCTGCTTCCAATGTTGTGGGCGAAGAATCTGGCACTCCATAGCAAGTTCTCCTGCAAAGTGGAAGGTCAGTTTAGCTAAAACTGTTTGTTGACTTCACGGTCAGAGTTTCCTCTGTCTTGATGTCAAAATACTGAACATTTGGCTTGCACTTGTTGGCAAGACATGAGGTTTGAAGTCATGGACCACGCAATCTTTGACACAACTATTTATTCCAGCACCGCTCGTTTTTAAAATCCAAACAAAAATAAACACATAGTGAACCAATGACATTAAAAAATGGTGTTTCAGAGGTTAGTGGAAGTTATGTTTTAAGATTTCCCTCATAAAAATGACTCTTCGCTTACGCAAGTGTATCATGTTCCTATATTTCATCAAAGGATGGTCCCAGACACGTCGACAGACATAGATGCCGGGAATATGCTTGTACAAAGTTTGATGTCTATAGCATCTTGTTTAATTCCTAGCATTTCTCTTCAGTGTGCGAAGACGTTGGGTCATTGATGTGTAAAATAAATGATCTGGACTCCTATGGCTTTGGCTGTGCATCTGTCACATTGACGGCGAAAGGAAAGAAGGGAAGGAGCAACAATAGAAAGAGAAATGAAGTTTTGTGGGGTTGTCAGATCTCGCTACGCCAGCGTGTTGCTACATGAAGTTAATTATTGGAATGGTTCAGTAACTCACCATGACTTTGTATTCATTCTTCACCTAAAGCTGAAGTGAAGGGAAGATTTAGGGCTGGCAGTCTTCCAGTGTTCTGCTCCGTCTCTCAGGTTCCCCACATCAAACGAAGAGCATATGTAGATCTCCAGTACTGGAATATTTATGAAACTCAGACCAATTCCTTCTGTTGCGATGCCATTTCGGAGATGGAAGTAGATGTTTTTTGGCGGATTGGGACATGGTGTTGTACTTCCTTAGCCTTTCATAGAGCAATCTATACTGTACACTTGGCAGAAAACGCACTAGCTAGCTTTTTAGGCAGCGGTCAGGGGTAAATTTGTTACTGTGAAATATAATGTCATAAGAAATCCTCCTGTGTGCAACGGAAAAGCCTTGACTGATGAAAATCTTTCTCATGAGCATCAGCATTTCGTTATGAACCGGACCAGAGAAATGTATGTTTTAAATTGCTTTAAATCAATTTATTCATCCATCCATTCTTCAATCTTCCATCCATCTATCCTTCCATCTATCCATCCATTCTTCCATTCATCCATTCTTGTATTCTTGCATCCATCCATCCACTCTTCAATCCTCCATCTTCCATCCATCCATTTTCCCTCCATCCATCCACTCTTTCATCCTTCCATCTTCCATCCATCCATCTTCCCTCCATCCATCCATCCATCCATCCACTCTTCCATCCTTCCATCTTCCATACATCCATCCATCTTCCCTCCATTCATCCATCCATCCATCAACTCTTCCATCTTCCATCCATTTTCCATACATCCATCCATCTTCCCTTTTTACATCTTTTACTTTTTAACAGCATCTATCTATCTATCTATCTTATATTGAATTAAAACATAATCATTAATTTATTCTATTCATTTTCAAACTTTTTAAGTTTTAAAGTAATAGTTTAATCCTTAAAGTTTTACTATACCATAACTTTTCGTGGCATTGTTTTTAATTTAGTGTCTGACTTTGTGTCTGACTTGCGCTTCATGTTGCTGCAAGCTTTTTATGTTAACCTGAGACTTGAAACAAGCCATGCTTATCTTGTTAGCTGCAGCTCTGTGTTGTTATTCACAAATAACACGTATCTTATATTAGCTTTTGGTGGAAAAAACACAAAAGTCAAGGTTTCGCTTTTCTGTTGGGACCCGTCTTAGATAACAGCATTTGTTGTTGTTCACAGAATGGATGTGTATTTATTCGGTCATAATATACTCATTTTCATGTCTTTCCGAACCCAAATGACTTTATTTTTGTTTTGTGGAAAAAAGCGGCTTGAACATTCTGCAAAATATCTCCTTTCGTGTTCTACAGAACAGTGCTGAGGTGGCAATGGTATGAATATGTAAAGCTTTTGCTCAGAATATGGAAAACAGCCTTCATTTTATGGTTGGAAACTGTGATGCCACTTTTACAATAACCATTTCCTTATATGACAGCGATATAAAGCATTTGAATTTGAGATGTTTTATGGCAGGAGGTTGTTTTGAAGGCAGGCTTGAAGTGTCAAAGAGACAGTTTGATCATAAAAGCAACACTTAAATCTCTGCAATAAACCAAATTGTGCTTAATTCAAGTCATTCTGTGGTCGTCTGCAGAGGCTTTTTGGCTCTCGCAAATGTTTATTATAGAAAACCGTCACGCATATTTAATGAATCCTCAAGGAATGCTTGTTTACAAGATTGTTTTATGTGTGCTTTCCAGAAAGCTTTATGAATCTGTTATGATATGATGACTAAAGAGGGCCAAAATTGGTCTGGAAGTGTACAGGAGCCACAGAAAGACTTCTGGTACTCTCTTGTTGCAGACCCCACAGATGAGAAATTGTTTTTTTTTAATAAAAAAAGGGAGAGAGACAAGAGCTTGCTGTTAATACAGGCAGTCTTCTGTGTTGTCTGAAGATGCCCAGGGTCGCCACGGCAAATCAAGCTCTGAACTGTCACTCGGAACTTAGAAAATGCAGCTTATTTCTCTTCAAACACACTTATTATACATCTTAATGTAATGAAAAATCTTATCAGATACGTGTGAATACTACACACGTGCAAACAACAACTAATATACAGTATATAGAAATACCACAAAATCCTTGTGACCCAAAAATCAATGTGGGGGGGTGTCACGCTCTGAATCTACTCTTTGACTCATTACTGGTCATTTAGAAACTGCACAGCACAATCAATGGACCCATCAATTAGTCGATGTGTCAGTTAGTCACAGGGGTAAAAACCCAGAGCACACTTTCAGATCTGTCTAGTCTATCACCGTCCTACCATGTCGATTCCTCCATGTCTTCAACTTTCGATTTGAGCACAGTTTATGTTGCAGAACCTATTGAGTATTTAAGGAAATGCAGATTTATGCGCAAAGAACTGTGAAAATCATCCTGTTGGCTGATAAATGGATGTGACTTGCCCTCATGTTGTTTCAAACCTGTATGATTTTCTTAAGTGCAGCACTAAATATGTTTTGAAGATGTTTATGCTGCTCTTGTGTATATAATAAACATTGGTTCAGAGCCTGTCAAGCGCTGGAAATTACCAAAAAAATAGCTGAGTTTGTGTTTTAAACAGATAGTTCACCCCAAAAATTCTAATTCTGTCTTGATTTACTTAGCCTTTTTGTCTTCTGTGGAAATATTTATTTATTTATTGTCCATCCGGTGGAAGTCAGAGGTCACCAACATTCTGCAAACATTTATTGTTTACTTATTTCTTGGTTCTTTTATTGTTTTTAATATTATAGTATGTACTGTATAACTAGTAAAAGTAATAATAACACATGTAATAACGAGTAGCATTAAAATAATAGTGAATATGTAGTAATATAATATAATATAATATAATGTGTATATATATATATATATATATATATATATAATAGTATAGTATAATATAATAATAGTATGTGTAGTTGTCTCTGTGTTTATATATGAATTTGTACCTGTATATTTTTATAGGCTATATGAAATTAAATATTAGTTTAAGTTTTTGCTAACTCATTCTATTCTATTCTATTCCATTCTACTCTATTCTATTCTATTCTGTTTTGTTTTGTTTTGTTTTGAAGTCAGTGGTCCCCAGAACTCACCAACATTCTTCAAAATGTATTATTATTTTATTGTTGATACTATTCTTTTGTTTTCAGTAATAAAAAAATGCATGCAAATCATATTGCAAATTTATTCTAATATTTCATTTATATACAGCATTTAGGTTTTATTTTAAATTTGAATGAGCTTTTTTAAAATTTTATATATTGCATGCGAACAAAAGTCCTCCTCTCAATCTTACACAGCTCAAACTACCTACAGTATGATTATAATTTATGATTAAACAATCGGATGTGCGACAAAGTATCTCAGTGCAGAATGCGGTGTGTTTTTGACATTAATGCACCCACATATGCCCACTCATACATACACAGGTCAAGTGTAGACTGTCGAAATGTTCAAACCAGATATGGACATTATTGAATTTCTATGGCTGATGTAAATATGTACAAGCCTAACTCAGCAAGCCTGATGCTAGCAACAGATGGAGGACGGCTCGCAATTTCCTGGGCACAGCTATCGGAGATGTGTGTCGTGCAGCTGCTTACCATGGTGTCAAGAAAAACAGCATCTGGATGTGTGTATGTGCGAGCGAATGAGTGATCGGGAGAGAAATGGAGAGAGAAGCGCCTGGGCCACTGAGTGATTGAACTGACAGTATCGAGAGCATGACACAGTGGCAAATCCCAGAAGTTTTAAATCATTTGCCGTTAAGTGCCAGAGATAAATAAGCGATTAAGACTTCCTTTAGGAGTGTCTCGAAATGGCCTACCAATCTCGATCCGCTGGCCGCCAGATGCCGAGCACCGCTTCCTGTCAACGGACGAGAGCGGAGACCTCTGGGAATCGCGTTTCCACAACAGCAAACTACAAGTGCGTGAATTTGCATAGCTGACAAGCCACAAGCTCCGGGGAATGTGGCAGCCCTCTCTTTAATTAAACGCTTTCTCATTAGCTTAGGTGTAATTGCATTGTGGGAAATTTAAACTAGTCATAAATCGTGAGACAGAACATGATTTGGGAGCAACAGAAAATGAGTAATGGTGAGCTACTTTCACCTCATTAATGAAATTACTGACATTTGTTGATAAAAGGTTCTTTTGGTTTTGTCAATATTTGATGTACTTTTATATTTTTAAAATGTAAATGTAACATAAATAAAACATTTGTAATTGAAATATTCTATAATACATATTTAACTATTATACCTAATATTTGTAAAGGTCTGCTCTGATATGATTTTGTATTTATATGTATATTTATGTGTGTATGATATGATATATATATATATATATATATAGCTGAAGACAGATGCTGGTGAGGGAGAAGCCTCCTGCTGTTCATCTAAAGACTTCTATCACTGACACTAGAAAACACTTTCCTGCAGCCAAGAAGGTCCTTCAAACCAAAGGGTTTCCAAAACCACATTTCACAGTACAGCATGATTAGAAAAACAGATTTTCCTGGCATTCCAGTTACTCCCTAAAGTACAAACGTTGATTAGCTATTTGTAAATATATGCATGCTTTGAACATCACCATTACAAGACTTTCAGCATATTCAGTTAAGTACCTCAGAATGAAACAAGAATTATTTTTTTGTGTGTGTGTAATTTTGTCCCATTCTAGCAGCGGATGCCCAAAGTGTTTGAACTGGGGAAACTTCTAGAAACATAGTTATGGCGTTGGCGAAACTTCTGAAAATATTTATTAATCAGAGTCTGTGTTGTAATGGGTGCTAATTCACAAAACGGCGATGCCAGCTGGCTCTTGTCACAGCTGCTCTAAAGAGGTCTAGTTATTTCTGTCATCCACTGGTATCAGTATTAGACTGCTTGGATAAAAATTATGAACACTGTCTATTTTTGTATTTTTGTTTTTTGGGCTATATTATATATATCAGCCAATATGACAATGTTTTTATTTTATTTATTTTATTTGTAGCATTTAATAAATTTTTGTTTGTACTGTTTTATGCATTTTATTCATTTGTTTATTTATTTTCTTTTTTTTTTCAGACAAAGTAGTAACATCAGCCATTTATCATTTATTTGCCATAACATAATTATTATCGGCTTATTGGTCAGGATTTTTGATATTAGTGCATTTCTAATCTTTATCACGCTCTTGTTTTTCGGCTAATTACAGCATCTTTCTCTTCTCTGCAGGCTAATGGGAATTTGTAGATGAATATCTTCTAATTCTGTGTTCTGGATTTATTTTGCAGACACATTGAGAACTGGTCGGGCTTGCAGACGTTGAGGGACGTTGACATGGAGTTGTACAATGGACTTCAGAGACTGTGAGTACCTCATCTCGCTTAGGACAATACTGATAACAAGCAAATCAATGCCAGGGGTGCCGTCACATTTAAAAAAAGAAACACAAACCGCCAAAGATAGCTTTTTGATCTGGCATCTGCAGGAACGCATTGCTAGCGCTAGCATGGGCGACTTGGACAGTGGCATCCACAAGCTTTTTCTAGCCAGATCCACATAAAAAGTGCTTCCCCAAGGCCTGCTTTAAAATGATCAAATAATGCTGCTGAAGTAGCCAGAAAATGTAATTACATCCCCCAACACCCTCCATCTGGTCAAGCCTTGCTTTACCTCATTCAGTCTGCTGTTGTCATGCACGTATCTTTACTTGCCTCTTCATTAGTAGGGCTTCCTTGCTCACAAGAGCCCCTCAGACCTCCTCTTCCTCCATATTACAATTCTACTGGTTAATGGAGACCAGGAGCAATGATCAGTAAGGTTCTCATTAGTGGTTAACTCTCACCTTTTACTATTAAGGTGATGTGGCAGGACCTGCCTCTGGAGACAACTTCTTAGCTAGGAAGTTTCTGTTTATTTCTTTTCTTTCAAGCGTTTGCGTTTCTGCTCTTCCCACATTTTAACACAAAGGTGAAATTCTTTAAACACTTAACACACTATTTTAGCACAAAAAGTTAGTTCTCACAGAACATCTAAAATTTTGTCTCACCAAGTTTCATCTTTTATTGCTAATTTAGCTTAAGTTTTATTCTTAACGAGTGATATTTGTGATGATTTTAAAGGGATAGATAAAATGTAAAATTGAATTGTCTGTTGAGTAACCTAGACAATTTTTTGACCTCTCATCTTTGAGCTCTTTCATCGAGAGTCATGTTTTTCATGGGATTTGGACCCAAGGAAGACCAATTTAATACTGGCTGAGCTACCGAGCAAGCTTGTTACATCTGGAAATCGAAACACATTGTAATCATAACTGTGTACGAAAACGATTACAAGTGCTCACCGTTTTACCTCCTTTAGTGTTCATTTCTGTTGGAAACTACAGTGATATGTAATTATTAGTACGTATTTCACGTTTTGCGAAAAAGTTCCCACAGGTATGTTTTCGTCAGGAGATCAGATTGAATAAATGATGACAAAAATAAAATTTGTGGGTGAACTGTCCATTTAAAGGACCTTAAGAATGCTAACTCTAACGATAATGTTCTGTTTCTTATACGCATTTTACAGTTTTGTCATCTGCCACTTTAAATGTTGCTAACACTTTAGTATAGGGGCGAGTTGCTATTAACTAGTTGCTTATAATGTCTATTATTAACATATTGGTTGTTTATAAGTACCAAAGTCCTTTTAAGGCAAATTATGTCACTCGGTGGCAGAGGTGTTAAGTAACGAAGTACAAATACTTCGTTACCTTACTTAAGTAGAAATTTTGGGTATCTATACTTTACTGGAGTAATTTTTTTTCAGCCGACTTTTTACTTCTTCTACTTACATTTTCACGCAATTATCTGTACTTTCTACTCCTTACATTTTAAAAATAGCCTTGTTACTCCTTTTTCATTTTGGCTTGTTTTCATTCCGGCTTGTCATCGTTCAAAACAAACAAACAAACAAACATCCAGATAAATCGTGCCATCCGGACAGAGTGGATTTGATTGTGGTTGGATAAGAAAAATATACCATTCCGACACTCTACTGGTTTGAATGCGATCCATCACACCTGCACATAACACAAATCACGTCACACACTCCAGCGACAATACAGCGTCCGTGTTCGTGGTGCTGCTCAAGTCAAAGCACCGTTTCTCTATATAGTTAAAAAGCGCATTAAATCATATTCATATTATTGTATCTAAAATTATATATATGGTAAGAAAAAGCAGAGTTACCTCTCAAACATACATATCTTAATTTGATGTTGCTTTAGTACTTTGAAAGTTTACATTTATTTTACGTCGAAACTATTCTAAATATTTCTTTTATTTGTGTACATTTACAATAAAAACAGCTGTGTTTTGTAAATAAAGGAAACAAATTGGAGGTCGCTTTCTCAAGAGCGCATCACAAAAATGAACTGAAATTCTGCATAGGATAGGCTGCTACTTGGGGCAGATTTTTTTTTCTTTCGTTTAGTTCATTTATTATTTCGTTAGAAAAATCTATTGGGCATATGGGCCTATTTTTTTTTTTAAGATATAGCTTTAAGTTTTTCTCTGTTCGCACAAAATGTGATGTGAATCGTTTTGCTGCTTTTTGCTTGTATAAAATAAATAGCTACCTGGAAACAAATGTAGGTGTTTTTAATGGGTGACAGCCACGTATCAATTCGAATGTAATTTAATTGTAATTTCACATTACCCTGTCGGGTTAATAATGGCTTAACGACCGTCGGTTAGGAGAAATAAAATAACTGAAATTAATAATAATAAAAAAGTTAATCAGAAAAAAATAATACAACAGCACCTGCTTATTAATAGCCTATTGCTTGTACAAAAGTACAAAGTACAAAAAAATGAAAACTCATTAAACTTGTTAAAAATATTTATAGGCCTATACAATTTAATGTTTTCTTTTTTGTTCGTTTCAAATGACGAAGAACAGGCTACCATTGCGCAGTAGGTAAAATTATGCATGAAAATAAATAGCTCAAGGGCAAAAATTGTTTTGCGATACAACAAAACTTATGCAACTATTTATGCTAGTAATCCGTCTGTTTCGTGGTTTATATTTCTTCTTCTTAGGATTGAGCGTGTATTGAACTCGAATAACATCCAAACTCCAGCAATTTCCTTTTCCTTTAAGTTTAATGACAAAAACATATAAATGATTAATATAACTAAATAAATAAATATAAATAATTTAACAGATTCTTAGTTAACGTTATAGTTATTGTCAGTGTTGTGAACAAGCCTTAAGAGACACATTTACATTTTCTAGCGATCATTGTATCCATAATTAACCATATGCTGTAAATCAATCAGGCCGAATGTTGCAGTCGACAGGATTTGGGTGTACATACTAAACAATCCTATCCTCTAAATAACTTGCTAGGCAAACTCATGTCTTTAATTATCTTCCTCAGAATTAGTCCCACCTGCTCCGAGACCTCCGTTCAGGCCACCGTTCATGATTCAGAATTGGCAGTTGATGATTATCCATGTTAAGTATCATGTTCATCCGGGCTCAAGTCTCCAACCTCATGCTAAAAGAAATACTTTGATGTAATCGCTCACGCAAACATCCCTAATAACAAGAGCGGAGAGTGCTTCGTGCAAATAAACATCTCACAAATGCCAATGAAAAAAAATGTATTCAATATACATAATAGATTCCAGCTGCCAGCGTAAATAACTCCAGGAGCAAGGATGCAGGCTCTTGATGATATTCTGCCCTTAATGATGTTACTTGAGGAGAGGAGGCAGACTGGAAGAGAAGATTAGATGATGTTTTTTCCCTTTTACTTCCACATTTCCCCTTTTGACACTGCTGCGAGACGGCTAGGCAATTAGCAGCCCGTTTAGCCCCTAGCTGCTGTCAAATCCATTTAAAATGACGAACATGAACTGGTCTTTCACTCTTTTTTTTTTTTTTACCAGCTCACCTCCTCTTAGACCTATGATTTGCACATACAAAATCTTTTCACAAAATCTTAAAGGCTAATCAGAGCAACTTAGCGCAGCATTTGACATTAGCATAACCCAATTGTCCTTTGCCACAGGTGGGTTTTTTTTCATCGTAGCATTACAGTTTCTCAAGTTTTTCAAAGCACTCGTTTATTTGTCATAAACATTTTCTCTTTGCACACATTTGATGTGCAGATGAAACGAACGTAAAAAAAATGTGGGGAAAAAAGCTAGAATCAGACATTAATTAATGATCAGCAGAAGTTCTTTTGATTTTCAGTATGAAACTGAAGTTGTTTTTTAAACTTCTTTAGAAATAGAAATGTTCTTTTGAAACAGTGAGATTAATTTGTGGGAAGCTGTTAATGTATTTAACGAATGTACCAAATGACTTTAGAAGTCAATATATTCTGTACTGCCATACATTTTTTATCATTTTGCATGTGTTGCAAGATTTAAAGGTTCAACTTAAAGTCCAGCAACATCTAAATGTTTGGTCAAAACTGCTGATACATGTTTATTTGTCTTTTCCATTCCAGGAACATCGTGAACTGCAACTTACGTACGATTCAATCGCGAGCCTTTGCCAAGAACCCCCACCTGCGCTACATGTGAGTCATGTGTGCTACTATATTCTCTGATTAAACAGCTCATTTGAAAGTCAATTTTTTGTTCCTCGAGACTCATACTATTGGAGATGGATCGTGAAGTTGGGTTCACTCGTTCATCTACACCAGGCAATAGATCTTCTTAAGTAGGCCATGTTTAGCAAATGGGGACAATGTGTTTTCCATCTTTGGATACTCTGCATAGTATCATGGCTTCTCTTATTCGAGAGATGCGTTGGCCCTCCGTGCATAATTTATGATGATAAAGTTCTCCGCCATGTGTTACTGAGCACCACCCGCAACCATTTCTCAAAAGTGAGCTTTGCGAGTAACCCGGCAGACAGAGATTGTTGGTTTTAATCTCTAAACAGCAGCTTTGCAGAGCGCTTGTTAACATATCGTCTTTGTCTACAGTCGTTTGATGGTTTAAAATTGCTTGACCGAAATGACTCCTTTCGATAATTGGCTTAAAAGTCTGCGGCAACGTGCGCCTCTTGAAATTCTCGGTGTTGGATTGGCTCGCTTGCTTCCTCGTCCCGACAGTAAGCAAAGACCCTCTGTTGTGTGCTCTGAATAAACAAAGACTGTTTGCGGTAGAGCTGCCTGAGTTGTGGGGGAGACGGTGGTGGAGAATGCGGGCAAAGAGGGAGATGATTTACTTAATGAAGGTTGAATTGGATGAGTGTGACAGGACTGTTATTTCCCAATTTCCTGCCGGTGAGCGCTGGAAAGGACATGGAATCGCAGACTGTCACCTCCACACAGTCCACCCCAATTTGTGCTGTCCATCACGGCCTGCAAATGCACTTCTTATTTTCTCTCTGTCATAAACCAACGCGTGTGCGATTTTGTGTTGGTGAGCGTCGCTGGTGAATGTCTTCTGTACAAAATGTTCGGGAACTCTTTGTGTCATGTATTTGTCACTACATGTGTCCACTGTAAGCACTTTCAGTAGGGTGTTCGGGAACCTTTTTTCATGCCAAGTTTCAGGTACAACCTGGACACTAGCAGTCTGTTAACTTAAACTGTGTGTGTACACAGAATCTACACAATTTTTTACACGTTTGTGAATTCTCTGAAATGCTGTGTCACTTCAACCACATTGAATTGTTTTAGAAACTTCACATTTTTAGTGGCGTCAAATCGATTAATCAATATTGAATAAATATTTATTACGTACATTTCTTAAAGGGGTCATATAATGCTAGATGCACTTTTACAAGTTGTTTGAAATGAAAGTGTTTTTTAAACAAACTATATTACAGACTTTTCATTAAGACCCTAAAGAATCATATCAGCTTGTGAAAAATTTACATTATATGACCCCTTTAAATATATACATGCATGTGTGTAAATGTAATTATTTTACAGATTTATTCTTGTTTTGCTTATGTATTATATAATTATTTGTTATTCATGTAATAGATAATGCTTTGGCAATACTTGTGTAAGTCATGCCAATAAAGCTCATTTGAACTTGTAAAAGAGAAAGAGAAGTGAGAGAGAGAAAAAGCAAGAGAGAGAGGAGTCTCATTGTTGGGCCCTTTTGTCTTGTTCTCCATCCCATGTGTGGTCTTCACAGAGTAGTGACTTTTATGATTGAAAAAATCCCAGGGAATTCCAGACATGTCATTCAGACCACACATGGGGTCAGGTCCCGGGAACAAAGAGACAGTGTTCTTATCGGTTTCCCATTTCTGTTTTGACATTTGACATGGATAATTAATAACTCACCGTACTTACAGGAAATTCAAGTTGTGAACACTAAAAAATGTATCATTGTTCTCGATCAATACACACAAAAACATTTTTCTTTTAAATTTATAACTAAAAATGTATCTTTCCAATTTTTCTGAATTATTTTTAAAACATAGGAAAAGTGGAAAACCAAGTTATTATATTTTGATGAAAGATTAGAACACTCTTATTTTTTTGGCTATTGATAAATAACATTATAAAAGTAAATAAATGTAGAATTTAACAATACATTTTGGCAGCCTCTTGTTTTGGAGATTCGCCAAGCTTTGTGACCCTTGAAGTAAGAGTCTCGCTATCAAGGGCCCGATTGCGGTGTGTTTATTCCGTGTTTTCATACCCCGACCACCAAAGGAAATTTGTTTTCAGCAGCTTTGGATAAAAGACAAAGAAATCAATACAGGGGCCTATAGCTTTGGTCGACCTGCTTTTTGAAGTGGGGCGTTCACTTTCATGTCTACTAGTCATGTGTGGCGAAATGAAAGGTTGCCTTCTGGATTTCTACAGGAACATCTTTTTTCATTGGAACGATGGAGAGAAGACACAATATATCCAGCAATGCTTTTCATAGGTAACTTGTAAAGGTTATCCCCATGAGCAATAGCTGAGAGTAACTCTCATTAAAAACACTGTCCGTTCACTGAACCTCCTTGCAACAAAATGTCACTTTTCCTTTATATAGATGGCCTGCAGGATGCACTATTTCAGTTTTTAGTCAATTTTACTCTGAAATAGTTGAAAACTTTGGTTGATAAACATGTGCAAAATGACGAGAATGTGTCACATTGTAAAAGACTGAGCTGACCAAATGTTTTAAAAAGTTGGTAAATGGAGAAATGGAGAATTTTGATCAAAATCTTTTTATCAAGTCTAAAAAATATAAATGTGTTTTTTTTTTTTTAAACAAACCAACCAGTGTTTTTTGTTTTAAGATTTTTGTTTAGTAAGATGTTTTATTTTTCTTTTTGCTTTGTTTTTTCTATTTGTTTGTTTTGTCTTAGCTTTACTTTTAATTTGTATTTTGTTTTGTATTTAATGTCACTTCATCACTTAATTTGGTAGACAACTAAGGGCACTGCTTTATAAATATGTATAAACTACAGTTCTACTAAAGTTTGGGGTCAGTAAGATTTTTTTGTTTGTTTGTTATCTTTTGTCTTAGGTTCACTTTTAGTTTTTGTTCTGGTTGTGGTCTCTTTCTTTTCTACCTCATGCCAATTTCTCTTGAATTTTCCCTTTGTCTCTCTCTCTCGCCCTCTCTTAGTCTTAGTAACTTTGTCCTTCTCTAAAAGCCGTCACTCATAGGCCTTCTCTTTTTTTTTTTTCTCTTGTTCTTTTTCTTTTTTTTCTGGCCTTGGCATGCAAACTCGGTTTTTCATCTTCCTCCATCACTCCCTCTCACTCCATCCATCTCTCTCTCTTTGTTTCTGAGATGACATTATTTATTATTCATGCCACCGTTGATGTGGCTTCTGTTTTATTCCCCTCGCAACGGGAGGAGCGCGCTAAAACAGCTTACATCTTTTCCTTCTCTGTGAAAGAACTCCAAAATGAGTCTTTGACTTTGTGGTTAGTCAGTCAGCCATGTCTCCCTCTCTGAAATGCGATAGGATGCTCATCAGTAAAGGAGAGATGCTCCATTGTCTCCGCTGGCTCCGAAGGCTCCTGAGCCCCAATGAGAGCTTTATTTGGCTTGATGAAAGTTGAGTGCTTTGAGAGAACACATTAAATGTTGACACCGTCCTCTTCGTTCATTGAAATATGAATTGGATATTATTAATGATGATGCCTGTTGGTGATTTTGATGACCCTTATGAAATGTTGGCATCAGTTTAGAATGACTAATCGCATTTCCGGGAGGCATTATTTGCATTTTTGCATTATTCATTTGTGTCAGGTGAAATGTAAAGCTTAAGGAATTTGGTTGGTTAATGCTAACGTCTGATGTGATTGCTATACAAATTAAGTCAGTTTTAGTGCTGGATATCTCCTACTACATCATGATAGAACATTGAAACTGCCTCAGGGTAGAGTCCATGGATTGTTTTGTTTTTGTTTGTTTTGTGTTTTGTTTTACTTTGCTGTTTTTGTTTTGTTTTGCTTTGCTTAGTTTTGTTGTTGTTGTTTGTAACAGATTTGACATTTTAAAGGGCTTCTAAGTCTTTGTTTTGTTTTGATTTGCTTTGCTTTGCTTAGTTTATAGAGCTTCTAAGTCTAACTAAAGTATGGAGGATTTCCTCACAGAGCAAAAGCTGGATTCAGGCAGTTAAGCCATGTTGCGGCCTACCTGTTTTCCCATTCATTGTGCTTTACTTGCCATTACCAGCCCATGAATCCAGGCAATGAGACCGTCACTCATCATGACCCATGATGCATTACAATGCCACTTTACAAACTTCTGAAAGACAGCTCTCATAAAACTCCAACATGTCCTCCAACTAATATGCCCGTATGGGTCGTTTCTACAATAGCTGTGAAATACGACCCATCAGAGCGTATACTACAATTGCGCCCCTATCGTGATGTCCACTTCGCAGTGCGCATACGTTACAATAGAACAGGGGTTCTCAATCCTGGTCCTGGTCACCGTGAGATCAGTGTAACGACAGACGCAATATGACACTGTCGTTTTTTTACGCCCACTAGAGGGCGCTTACCTTTAAAACGTAAATATAGGTCGTAATAAGGTACTTGCAGAAACGACTTATAGAGTCGTTTTTGTTGGAGGACAGGCTGAAAACTCAGAGCAGCAGAATGACATGGATGAAGTCAGTTGTCTATTGAGGTCGTAAAGTTATATTCTTAAATATGTGAGGTACCGACTGTACCACAATCTTGTGTCTTCTTCCATCCGCGCATCTGTCATTCTCTTTCTAACACTTTCTCTGTGTCACTGGCTGTCATCTCTCACTGATTTATATACTTTTTCACACTCTCTCTTCAGGAACACAGGCCACAGGTCGCTGTAGTCAAAGGAGGACCAGACTTTTCAGGATGTTTTGGTAGTTCTTCTTGAAATACAAACATAGCAAGGGGTTTTCACATTTGCAAGCTCCCATATGATTTGACTGACTTTAAAAATAAATTCTAAGAATCAGCTATTTTATATTTAGAATCTTAGTGCTTGCAGGAGAAACTTCATACAAAGTCACAGTTGTTTTTTTTTTTTTTCTCTCGTTGTGACTTTAAATTACTTTTAAAGAAATCACGACTAAGGGCACTATATTATAAATATGTATAAAAAAGTTTGGGGTTAGTAAGATGTCTAAAAGGCACCTCATGCTCAAAAAGGCTGCGTTTGTTAAAATGCAGTAAAGCAGCAATATTATGAGATGCAATATTTTTTCGGGGCAATAATGACAGAATGTATGCTGTTTATTATATTATTATTATTGTTGTTGTTATTATTATTATTATTTACTATTTTAGTTGTTTTTATATTTTTGATCATGTGTGCACTGATACAATATGTTACAATGACAATAAGCATTTTAAACTTGAAACTTTAAAACTTTAAAACTTTTGACCATTAATTAATTAAAAAAATGTCTATGGCAATGGAAACCAAAACCAGAATTGTTAAATTTCTTTCCCATTAATGGAATCTAGTTAAAAGATCAGTTAGAACCAGAAATATTAAAGTCATTAAAATACCCATTTCATTCATGGAACCAAAATCATTAAGAGGAAACTGATTTGAAACCTGGATCAGAACCAGAATCAGTAAATTTCCATCCTACTGGTGGATGGTGAACTGGAAGATCTGTCAGATCTCAGCCTGACTCCCACACCATAGTCTGGTGTGTGTGTTTGTGTGTTGAGGATGCAGTGAGCTGTGGGTGGTGAACAGCCTGCTGTGAGGTTGTAGAACACTGTGATGATGTCATGTGCCCTGTTCATTTTTTGTTGACAGTTAAACTTAAAAAATAAATAAATAAATAAATATATGTATGTATATATATATATATATATATATATATATATATCAGATCTCTTCCATCCTGGTTCTGTCATTAATTATGCAAATATAGTTCAGACTATGCGTATGCGTATGCTAGGCGTATGCGTTTTGACCATATTACTAGTACTATAATGGTTAATAGTTTTCAGAACTCTCAGTACTGTTTCCTAAGTATTTTGCTCTGAACAGATGAATACAGTCATACATTTATTCAAGTTTCATCTGAGTTTAAAACCAAGGAGATCTATAAAACCTGGAATGAAACACACAATGTTAGCATTTTGATTCCTCAACAACAAGGAATTAATAAAGAGTTTTAGTATTTTATCACTAATTTCAAACTAATATTAATTTGTCACTCTTAAAACATACTGAGTTTTACTTATATATTGCCATATTAATATTTTTAGTATTTAAAAAACACATTTTTTATTTTTTTATTATTATTTTTATTTTTATTTTTTTAATATTCATGATGTTGTTCATAATCATTTAATATAGATATAAACTTAAAATGGACCCCATTAACTTTAATTCTAAATGTTCCTGGTTTTAATGTAATTAGTTATTATAGTTATATTAAAAATTAGTTATTTTTTCCCTAGAATTATTAATATAATTAACAGAAGTTAATACTTCAATTTAGCTAGGATACATTGATATTGATAAACAGTGACAAGATTATAGATAATGTTAAAAAAGATTTATTTTCAGTTAAATGCTGATGTTTTTCTTTTCATATAGTATCCCTGTTTCCACAAAATATTAAGTAGCATAGCTCACTGTTAAAAAAAAAAAAAATAATAAAAAATAAAAAAGAAGAAAAATGATAATAAATACAGAAGAATTCTACAGTTAGAGTACCGTTTTCATCAATGATAATAAGAAGAAATGTTTCCTGAGCACTAAAATTAACACAGAATGAATTTTGAGGGATCATATGAAATTCAGTTTTGTCATCACAGGTCTAAATTACAATGTAAAATATATAAAAAATAGAAAACACTTGCAATAATATTTCAGAGTATTACAGTTTTTACAGTTTTTGATCAAGTAAAGGCAGCTTTGTTGATCATAAGAGACTTGTATATTAAAAAAAATATTAAAATCTTACAGCTCTCAAACCTTTGAATGGTAATGTATTATTTTTCAGTGAATGTCAGAAGTCAATTACACTGCAATAGCGCTTTCTTGTTATATTAACAGGAAGAGTGACAGACCGAAGCATCTCTCTCTCTCTCTCTCTCTCTCTGTCTCTCTGAGTCACGTTGCAGTGCAGGAAAAACTGTGTAGGAGTGGACAGGCAGGTTATCCTTTTTAGAACTTCCTGTTTGGTATTTTTTTCAGTGTAGATCGGTGTTTAAAGACACACAAAAAGGTCCGTCACACCAACCTGCAGTCGCCCCCATGAAACTCACACCCTCGCGCCACTAGCGCTCAGCATCAACGTCATCTCTCCATGGGGAGATGTCCTTGTACAGCAGGATAAAAGCTCTCTCCAGCATACACGAGAACAGGTCTGCGCCATGAGAGGCCCGACTAATTGGCTTCTTTGTCAGAGAAGTGTCAAAAGAGGAGGTTTCTTTTTTTGATAGTCAAGGCTTCTGACAGGGTCCCTGTGACACCGTGAGAAGGAGAGCGTGTTGGGCTGGCAGCAGCTGACTCACAGATTCCAGCATTGATCACAAGCAAAAAGCTGGAAGAGGAAACTCTAATGCTTTCTAGAATTCAAAATAAGGACTTGCTAAATGAATGTCTATTATATACGGCACTTTTGTGCTTTTGATTCCACTCTGAATTCAAGATCGGTACACTCTGCTCGAAACATTTATTAGAATTGATTAGAGCCTAACCTAAGCAAACACAGTGCCATAAGTTTAGAGTGTCTTTGTCTAGATTTATTGCAGAACAGCTGTGCTATGTTTTACAGCCAGTTCAGTTATTTTATTTAAATTTATTTCAGTCATTTGATAAATTTCTTAATTTTTTTTTATTTTACTTTTTATTTTTATTTATTTATTTTATTATACTTTGAAATTGTTCACTTTTTAAAAAAATATTTTTAGACTTGATTTTAAGATGTCCTTGTTACACATTACACATACTTACTATTATAATAATTAATTAATTATGCATAATAACATGTAAGTAACCCTAAGCCAAACCATAATCTTAACCCTAAATAGTATGTAGTTAATTATGTAGTTAATTAGTATTATCAGTACTTAAATGTTTAATTACACTGTAACAAGTACACCTTAAAATAAAGTTAGTGTATTTTTATTTTATACTTTGAAATTGTTAAATATTTATTTTATTAATTTTATAATGTAGTCAATCACTTTTATATTAATACTTTATTTTGTTTTTATTTTATAGTTATGTATTTATTTTTTACTTTTTCTTTTCTTTTATTTTTTATTTCATTAGTTTATTTAATTATATTTCTTAATTACATTTTTCTTTAAACTTTGAACTTTTGAATCTGCTTTTAAAAATATCTGAGTTGCACATCTAATTTTTTCTGTGCCATTTCAGATGTGGCAGTGCAGTCATATATGAATATGTTACAATTCATTTTTCATATTATGATTTTGATACTTTAGGTATTTAGGTTTTTTATATATATATATATATATATATAGCTTTATCTTTACTCTATTAATAGTTGTCAATTACAGTAGCAAAATATTAACTTCACTTTCAATCAATAAACTAATAAGTCCGCCAATATTTTCAATTGCAGCTGTAATATCAGTTTCACTTCTGACTTGTTTAATGGCATGAAACGATAGCACCATCTTCCACTTCTCAGCATGTATATCACACCTGACCGAGCTTTTCTTGCCTTTATAAAACATGAAACGGTGTCCATTTGTCTGATGTGTCTAAATGATGGAGCGGTGTGATAGCGATTAAAGCTGTCAGTCAAACAGTGAGAATGCTGTTTGTGAGGCTGGGGTCTGGCCTCCAGTGCTCAGCTGTCTGTCACTCGCTCCGTGACGCTGTCTGCCTGCTTTGTGCTGAACGTCAAAACCACAGTATTGACTTGCTTTATATACTGTACGGTGCTTTGTCATCCCAGGAATCGTGTTGCTTTTGTCTGTGGTTTTGTCTGCTTAGGAGTCTAGAAGTGCAGGGATTTTGTACAGAAAGAAAGAGAACTTGTTTTACCAGAAAACATGATGTTAACTCTGGACGTTATACAGGAGAGGAAGGTTTATATAAAGCTTGCAATGTATACTAATGTGATTCCCTCTTTCAGCCCCCTCTTGGGATGTGCTGATACAGGTGATATAAGTTATATTATTCAAAACTTTTGGCTGCATTCTTGTGATTGCAAAACTGAGTTTTCAGCATTATTAGATCACGTTTTTCAGTACCTCCAGTCTCCCGTGATCTTTCAGAAATTATTCTAATATGTTGATTTGCTGCTCAAAAAACATTTCTTATTACAGCTGTGCGCTGCTTAATATTTTTGTGTATAACTGTGAAACTTTTTTTTTCTCCAGGGGTATTTAATAAATGAAAAGTTGCTGAAAGAACAGCATTTATTTGAAATAGGTTTTGTGTGTGTGTGACATTATAAAGGTCTTTACTTACTCTCGCACACTTACAGAAAATACTGATCATTTTAATAAACTTTTGAAATACATTTTTTTTCACAATATTATGTTGATTTATTTGTTTTATAATTAGATTTGTATTATAATTTACATTCTTGTGCCAATTGATATTACTGCAAATAAAACTTTAAATTATAAAATATAATTAGATACATTATCATTATAATTTTCCAAGATTATTAATGTATTAACATACTTAGCCAATTGTAAATGAGCCATCAGTTATCCAAAAGTTCACCCAAAAATGAAAATTTTGTCATTAATTACTCATCGTTTTTCCAAACCTGTAAGACCTTCATTCATCTTTGGAGCAGAAAATATATATATTTTTTTATTTTTTTTTTTTTATTAAATCAGAGAGCTTTCTGATCCTTTTAGACAGTCACTTTCAAGGCCCAGAAACATAGTAAAGACTTACACTACCGTTCAAAAATTTGGGATCAGTAAGATATTTAATGGTTTTTAAAGATGTTTCTTCTGCTCATCAAGGCT
>JAUMHE010000085.1:5900193-5918395 GCA_032359235.1 Enteromius mattozi | reverse complement strand
AAAAAAAAAAAAATATATATATATATATATATATATATATACACATGATTTTTAAGAGCAATATAAATTGTTCTTTATATATAAAATCACAGCTGCACTGTGGAAAAACTAAAGCAACAACCAAGAAAAAAAAAAAAAATATTGCACGTATAAGTATGTTATCAATGTAACATTTTTAAATAAAATAAAAATGGCATTTTCTGGTAAAAAATAAAAAAAATCATATAAACTTGATAATAAACAAAATTTATTAATTTGCTTACATTGTTTATGTATGTCTATTCATAAATTAATGCTGTGTTATTTTAGTAATCGTGTCATTTACAAGTGGTTACTATGCAGCTCATTCCCTTGACTTAATCCAGATTCACCTCTGCTCAAGGAAGAGGTAGCCAAGTCTACCAGTTCCCGTGTCCCGTGAGTAGTGGAGGTGTGCTACAAATGAATTTCCCCTATGTTGTTTCTGGCTCTGCGCCTTCAAGCCATCACACATGCCAGTTTCAAGGTACCATCTGTGCCTACGGCTCAGGATGTCTCCGCTCTGAAACAGTTCAAGATGGCCCCTTCCTCAGATGCGCGGCTGCTTTTTTTTCCTTGTGGCTTGTTGCCACGGCTGCAAACGTACAGCATCTACAAAAAGCCAAGAGGGCCAGTTGGCAACGTGTACTGTCTCGTGTCATCAGAGGTACTGCGGCCATTAAAATTCCTCTCATTTAGGGGGGGTTCAGAACATCACAATCTAACTGGGAGCACCAATGAATATACATAGCCGTTAATGAGAGAGGCTTCCATCTTCACTGAACATTCGTCGCCCAGCAAGAGATGTTGTGCTAACTAAACGCTTTCCACGGCGTCTGTAAACCAGCCCACCTATTTAATGACCTTAATCAGCTGTGAACCGAACAGCTTTGAAAATGCTGCTTTTAATAGAGTGGGAGGACCGTAGGCCAGTAAATGGCTGCTTGTTCACGTAGACGTTTTGTTATGACACATCGTTTATCAAATTCACATGATAAATTTATCTTGCTGTGAGATAAATAAGCGATTATAGAAAAATAAAAGTGTAAATGTGGGTTTGTTGTCATGTGGGTCATTGCAAGTAGAGGATGGAGAGTGTTTCGTTGAAGTGGTGGCACTGATTACATGTAGCATATATATGAAAGAATAAAACTATGTAGATGACAACGGTACATGAAAGACTTCCTTTAGAGAATAGGCTCTTAGACAAAAAGCTTCATGCTATTGAGAGTGAAGGCAATCTCTTCATTGTGTTTAATGCTGGAAAAAGAAAGAGTCCCACACCTGGGTATCGGATGTGAAAGCTGCGGGCATGACCGTCTTGCTTAGTTCCTTTACTCATGTCAGCCGTTGTTTCATCAATGAGCCCGACAGGATCCTTGGTCCCGGCCCAATGCTGCAAATTACATGTGGTGTGGGCTTTGCCATCCTGACACATCATGCTGAGGGCTCATGTTACATGCAGTCAATCAAGGGTGTGAGGATGAAGGGAGGTCATGGAAGTGACAGTGACACCTCCAGTTGGAGTTGGGTTTTTTTGCACTAGTTCAAACCACCTGCCTGGATGACATATGTCACACAAAACCCAGTCTTACAGGAACACATGTGTGAATGGATCCTCAGGCCAAATGTATGACCTTCCAGACACAGCTTAATGAAGAATCCCACCTTCAAATAGGCATAAGATGAGCAGAAATCAATGCACATCACTTGTACAACAGAGTTCAACTGTAATGCAATTTTAATGTAATTAAAACCTGAACCAACTGTCCACATTCAGTGAGTTAAACATGAGAATATTGGCATACTGTATAATACTGTAAACTGTATGATGGTTGGTTGGTTGTTTTTCCTGGGTCTGTGGTTGGTTAATATGTTTTCCTGGGTCAGTGCTATGGTGTGGAGAGAGATCTCCAATGTAGATAAGATTTATATACAGTGACAGCTGGTGGTTGCTTGGCAGATAGATGGAGGGGTGCTGGAGTGTTTCTAAATTTGAAGTATGGAAAGACATTGGTGCTGATCTGTCCTTGTTCCTACCGGACTGATCTGTTTCCACCTATCCTGCCCCATTCACATCTCACTCTGCATCTGCTGTCCAAGAAATGGCAGAATACACATCTAAATGGTAACTTATTGACTCAAATAAAAAAAAAACCATCAGCTAAATGAGGAAACACTTATAAACTATTAAACTATATTGCAGCTTGTGTAGTGCCCTTTTGGCAGGTGGTGACAGAAGAAGGTGGAACACACAGAGTTATAATCTGCCGTTATTGTGAATGAAATAGCACTCTTATGGACTATTCTTACCCTGAATAATGCAGCTTGTTTAAGTAATTACCAACGATTGTGTAGCACTAGAATAGAACACAGTCTGTAAGTGGGGCCCTGTTGTGCCTTCTGTGGATTGGATCGTTCAATCAAGATTATACCACTTACACCAGCCCATGCACACAGTCTACGGCTGTCAGTAAGTGGCTGGGTTTTTGATTTTTCTGCTTTTTTGCTCCCTTTCTTCGAAAATAGGATGTTGAGAAAGATCAAAAGACAGCCAGCCAGAAGGTCAGATACACAGTCCCTGAAAGTGTTTTAGAGTAATCAATCAGCCTGCATTTGCGGCACTTAGACTTTAAAGCTCTCCTTTAGGTAATAGCCTTGATTTTAGAGCAAACACACGTTTTTCTCTCCGTTTCTGAAATGCGCAAGCATGGTTAAGATTTTATTTCAGTTACTCTATGACTTCCTTACACTCAGTGACTGGAAGTTCACCTGAAACCTGGTGAGAATGTACTAGAGCTCTGATTGGATAAGCAAGTAGGTGCTGCCAATCTCTTGGACAGGTATATGACGTAATGTATATTCCTCTTTCCTCCTAATATCATGGTCACTCTGTGACCTCAGAAAGGTATTAAGGTTCTGGGTAATGGTGTGTATCTAAATAACTCTCTCTATCCATCTTTTTGTTTCTGTTTTATCTGTCACTCCATCCTTTTTTGTCTTCACTTCTGTTGCCCCCTTCTATTGTTTAAATCTTCTCGAAGTGCACCTCTCTTACCATTACTTTGAGGAATGGCCTTTGATTCAGTCAACTCATTATTTTTCTGACTCCAGTGACACGTGCTGCAGTCCTCGCATCCATTTGATTATGATTCCACCAGGTCTGCCGGTCGCATTAAATGAGCTCATTTATTCAGCACCAATGGTCTCCAGGTAACATCCGGTGTTTTTTTTTTTTCTTTAAAAGGGGTAGTTCACAGAAATGAGCATTCTGTCACCATTTACTCACCCATTTCTTGTTCTAAACCTGTATGACTGAAGAATATTTTTTTTTCAGGAAACTTATTTTAGAAGGTATTTATAATGTGTTTGTCCATACAGTGAAAGTTAGCAGTGACACCACAGACGTTTATTATATGGATAATCTGGTAAACTACTCCTTTAAAGCAGTGGTTTTGAGTGGAATGCTCCCAATTGTCCAACACAATATTCAAACTTATTTTTATTAACTGATCTGTTATTAACTGTTATACTATGTAACTATCTGTTATTCTGTGATTAACTGTTATTTTTATAGTAACTGCTTATTTTTTTTATTAACAGCGAATGTTTATATATTAAATTAATTAACCAAGAGTTGTTTTTTTTTTTTGCATTTCGATAATGTTATACATACATACTGTATATAATCCATGTTAAACTTTTAGGATCTATATATAGGAGTAGTACGACTCAATACACACACATGCACACACACACACGCATATTTTTAAATGCTTTTAAGTCATCATGTGGCACAAATTTAATTCACCAATTCAGCTTAAAAAGAAAAAAAAATCTAATAATTCAATTTTTTTATTGAAAAAGCAAAAACGGAGAATAAAGTGGGGCATTTGCTGTTTAAAAGAATGAGGCCAGTTTTTGCAGTATTTGAAACTTAAATTAAATGCACATTAAATGTTCTATTAAATTTGAGCTTTAAATTATCATTTGTACAGTTGCTTACAATTTATGGCACCATGTCATTATAACAAAGTTGTAAAATTGAATAGAAATGTATTTTAGTCAACAAGTTTTGTTTAGCTGAAATCATATTAACACTGACATATTAACTATATGCATATTGGGCCCCTTTCTCTTCCATTTGAAGTTTCAATCTGTAATCTGTAACCCAGATTTTTGTTCTATTTTTTCCAAGAAAAACATGGTCAATGCCAATTGTTCTGGTAATCAGACTTATGCCAAAAATGCTGTAGATTTTGAGTTTAACATGAACTATTCCCTTAATGTTTCATTCCTCATGGCTGTGTAAACAGGAAGTAGCAATTAATAGCTAATTATACTTGCATACATGACCTGTTTCGCTCTTTACAAATTATACCACAATTATATACCAAATTTAATATGCCTTAAGTGACTCTGAGTTTGTGTCCGCATGTCTTTGACTGCACAATGCTAATGTTAGCGTTTGCATCGTTACTCACAATACTGATTGACAGGGCACACATGTAACCTTTCCAAGCCACACCGTATTTATCAGAAAATGGCCTGAGGTGGAGCCACTCCTGCAGGCGTCCTTGTTTATTAAGGGCTGCAGTTTGGAAGCGTGCGTGGTTAGGCATGGTTGCTCTCTCTGCCCGTGTTTACCGCAAGCCTGTCAGTCACCTGAGGAGTGTGAAGCCGCCGTGTTGTTCTCCACAACTGACTCATATCCCTTCTCTGTCATCTCATTAAGTCCTAATTAAATGCATCTCATCTCCTGCCACTGTGATTGCGGCGGCTCGTGCCATGGAAACAGGAATTTAAAAAAATACACCAGCTTTTTACGAGAGAGAAGCATGTTTGTTTACTTTGTTCGCTCGGATGGCAATCTTTGATTGGTTCCCTGTGATGTTGATTGTGGGCATTCAACCTCAAACCTCACCCTGCAGTTTAGTATCTCGCAAATTCTCGAATGCTCCATCAATCTTTTCATCTGATACCTCCAAAAGGAGCCAATAACGTCAAGTGTGCTCCTGAGAAAAACTTGGAGTGGGCCTCTTCATCCTACAATACCTCCCAGGTCTGCTAGCAGAGATAGTGTGGCACCGGAGGCAGGAGGAAGCAAAGGAGACATCCTATTTTATCCGCTTCCAGCCCAAAACAGCTGTGGTCGTGTATGGCTCCACCAGTCTTCCATTGGACACATTGGAAGACTGTATTTCCCTTGACCCAAATGTCCATTGTCTGGGGCATTGCCAGGCCAGACAGCTCATTGTTTTGAGAGATATGAGCGAGTGAGAGCCAGACTGTATGTGACTGTGCTTCACTTAAGCTGATGTAGCTCAAAAGCCCATTTGCTACCAAAACACAAATGCAGATACACAAATGTTTTTTCATAGAGAGGAGAAGAATATAAGTCTTAATGAGAATTGCGTTGAAGTCCAAATTTGGCCTAAACAAGACACTGTTTCCATCCTGTCTCAAATGTAACATTTTCAGAAAGTTTTAGGATATATTGCTTTGACTCACTAACAGTAAATATAACAGTGCACTTTATTTATTTCTCTTATCGTGATTAAGGTCAGGTTTCTTGATCTTTTGCTGAAGAAATAGACTTCTCCAGTCATTTGCTTAAACCCTGCCAATTTCTTATAATCGACTGCAAATTTGCATTGAGATATGCTTCCATCAAAACAAACAAACAAGCAAAAATGATTGAACCCTTGATTTTTTTTCTTTCTGATATTTAATTTCCCTCGAATGTACATCATATGGTTTGTAACCATTACATTGAGATTTCGAAACAAAATTATTATTATTATTTTAATTCAAAATCTAAAGTTATTCATGAAAACAGTTTAGTCTAATAGCCTCTTAAGACCAGAGGAAAGGAAAAAAGTTAGGTAAAATATTGTTTTTGATTTCATTTGTTTAGAGCATTAAAAATAATGTAATAAATAAATAAATTAAAGCGATATTTCATCCATAAGTTATACTATAACCTTGGTTGAGGACATCGGGAGTCAGTTTCTTATAAAAAATAAAAAGACACGAAGGAACATGCATAGGCAAAAGAAATTGATTTTTAAAATCAATTTTATACAAAAAATTTGATTCTCAACTATATATAATTATTCGATATACAATTTTTCTTTCTGCAAAATGTGTGTCAAATGGTCATAAACAGGTTTTCTCATTATATACAATGTATCTATAAACTAAATCTAATTTGCATATTGATATGTTATTGGGGCAACATGTAATGAAAAAAAGAAGTGAAATAATGCGAGTAATAATTGACAAGACTTTCACAATAATAAATAATATTTTATAGAATACTGAAATATAATTTATTTCCCTAATCATGTGTTATGTCTCCCAATAAGCATGCTTTTAGTCCCAGAGTCCTCATATAAGGACAGAAAGTACCAGAAAGTCATATTTTGATTTAAAACACCATACGATCTTCCTGAGATGTTGATTTATGTCACACAATTAAAAAATTAGATAGATTTAAATGATAACTACAAAATATTATCATATTTCTGTAAGAATGTCACTAAATGAATTTCAGACATTTATGAAGTTCAAGGAGAGGGTCCTGGTGAAACATTCAATCATTTAGTATCTCTAAAACTGTAGCAGGTACACTCTCAGAAATAAAGGTACAAAAGCTGTTGCTGAGGCAGTACCTTTTCAAAATGTACACTTTTGTACCTATTAGGTTCAAATATGTACACTTTAGGTACTAATAAGTACCTTTAAGGTACCAAAACGGTGAGAGAGTTAAATTTTCTATGCTTTTATTTGGTGTTTTTACTGCCACCAGTGTTCATTTCACCTGGAAACTGCAGTGGATTTGTATGTATAGGTACTTTTTTTTATCAATGAGACCAGGCTAAATAAAAATAAAATGTAAGCTACTGTAAGTATTTCTGTTTCTTTTAATAGTTAGTAGTCTGGATGTCATAACCTAGAAAATCATGACTATATGCTTGCTATTGCTAGTTGGTTGTAGTAGGTGGTAATGGCGGAGGAGACATTCAAATATTTGATTAGACAAAAATGTGCATTACGCCCCTGCTTGCAGGATGAGTCAGCACTACTTTTGGTCCATTTTCCAGCCTTTAGGAATACATTCATACAGCTATAAAATTATCAATAAAAAGTTTGGACACCCACATAAATTTTAGCGGAGTCATTAAGTATGTATGGGAATGACTGAGATTTAATATACTGTAGACCTGTCACACAATCAGTTTAATGTAGCCACTATTTATTTATCAACAAAGCTATTTTAAGCATTTAAGCATGAGCCTTTAAAAAAAGGTTTTTAAGCTCGAGATAAATTCCGTTAAGCACTTCCAAACATTTGACTGACTGTGTATGTAAAGTCATTTACTTAACTACTTCAATTTTAATTTCACGCGGTCATGAGTGTAACATTTTCAGTTTATGAGAACTATCCCTTTAAATTGTGTGTGTGTTTATCTGGTTGTTTCTGCCGGTGTTGTATACACCGTAATCCTCGTTTTTACAGATCAGTGTTTTTATATATAATGCTCAGTTGGCAACTGTTCCCAATGGACCAACAGAGAAGGGCAAGAGAAACGGGGTGCTGCCGGCATTATACCAGCTGCTTATTGTCAATTTCTTTCTGAGTTTCTCCTTTGACATGCAGACACACATACACACACAAATCCACATTAGCCTGTGGCTAAGCACTAGCTTATCCATGCTAACTGATCATTATGAGAACATCCTTGTCAGTCTGTGTGTGTGATACTTCCACCCATTCATTCTCACCTCAGTCTTTCAGATTCTGTCGTGTCATATCTAGTATAAGCAACTGTTTTTCTTTTTATTCGGTTCCTGTAGCGCCAGTTAATCTGTAATTATAAAATTCAGACGTGGAAAACACTATAGTAGACCATACCCTTCTGTTTCACAGCTCTGAGCAGTGACAACACTAATTGATGCCCTGTGCCCAAGACCCAAAGGAGCATTCGCAATCTCACACTCCTTGCGCTAGAAACGCACTGAATGGATTATTCCCGAAAAGTCATAAATCTTTCACTGTGAAGTGCGAAACTGAGACAAGAGCCGGTCAGAGATCATTAAAGAGACAATTAGTGCACCGACCCGAGGCCCACCGCTCGGCATGCCCTGGACAAACATATCCTTTTTTGTGTTCGTTCTTTTATTTGTGACTGTGACAGCTAGGCGTAGTTTCACAGGTTGTAATACATATTTGGACTGATTTATTGCTCCCTGCTGAGTATAGAAGATTTGTCTTTGGTGTCCTAGCGTCTACTGTCCTTTTCCACAGTCCTTGAAGGCCACAAGAAGGACAGTGGTGTCACAGGCACCTTCGGGCCTCTGTGGCACTGTGGGTAGGGATTTGCGATGTATCATGGCTGTGACTGCAGCGGTAATGACCGAAGGTTGTAGGCTAGCCGTCTCATGAGAATATCCTGCATGATGTAGGTTCTATATAAAACCTATTTCCGTATCTAATGACTAATATGATTGACAACTTACTTGGCTTCAATATAAACTGATACTGTAACTGCAAATCTCACCTTACCTTTTCAAGTTTGTTTAATGAGTAGGATATCGCCACAGCCATTTCTGTACAACAACAACTCTTTGATTCCTGTATGTTATTGAACAGAGGACTATAATTGTAGACCTTTCAAACATGGAGATTCAATGCTTAAGTTTTTGAATGAAAGCAAATTTTTTAAAGAAGCTGTTTATTCTAATAGTGCAATTCCATTACAGCATTAAATCTGCGATCAGTGCTGCTGGTAATGCCACTGTTTTGGGGGGTGTCAAATTTAGGGCAGAGCACGCCCCTGAAAAAAGTATGAACCCTGTTTGAATTTTATCATCTTCGTTTAACAGTGACTGGTTGTCGCCTGGTGTTTTTTGCTCGATATTTGCAAGTTTTGCCTTTTTATGCTCTCGAACGTCCCTAAAGAGTGATTCGCTAAGCAAGTAGCCCCATTTAACTGTATGTAGGCTATTTATTTATTTATCTTTTAATTTATTTTTATTGCTGAGGTTTAAGGCTGGGTGAATTAGCATTTAAAGCAGGCTTACAGTATCTGGGACAGTGCAAAAAGCCATGAATAACTGACAGCTGTAGAAAGCAGACAAGCGTGGAGGATGAGGCAGCCGTAGAAACGAGTCTGAACAAAGCAAACGGAGCGATACATTGCTGACATGGGGGATTTGAATATCCATGTGTGGGAAGAAGGGCCAGCTTTGCCTTGGAGAAGAATCTCTGACCTTGAAGATGCATTTGATGAATGTGCATTGGTCTAATAGTCACAGAGAAGCCAGTGAAATATTCATACGGACTTATTTATTTTTGATGGGACTGTGTGGTGTAGGTGGGGGTTTGTTTGCAGCTCATTTCCAAGCAACTCTGTTGTATATGAAGCCAAATGCCAGTTATCCTTCAAAACTGTGCACAGAATATGAGTTTACAAGACAATAGGGCTGGAAGATCTGCCTTTTATGGTCTTCAAGGTTTATTTGAGGTCGCGAAAGGCATCACAGTCTTGCAAGAACTCCACAGCGGCAATTACTGTCTTGCAGGTGTCTGATATAAAAGATGTTTTCTCATCAGGACTGCCAAGCCCGTTCTGGTGCCTGTCTAGCATCCACGGCGTCCCGCAGATAACACTCTCCTCCTGAGGGAGTGACACTTGTTGTCTGTTGTTTACAGGTAGAAAAGCCTTTCCCATGGTCCGCTGGCTGGCTGAGGGAAGCTCAGGGCCTGCCCCCGGCCCTCGGTAACCCCTTCATGCATAGTTACCTTACCCGCGACTGCAGGCTATGTATCTAATTGCTGTTTTATGGCCGTTTAGCCCTTGCCTTCCCCGTGACTCCTTCGGCGTGTATTATTGATGAGGCGCTGCCATCCCAGAGCAGCTCACCAAATGCTTTCGGGCATTGAGAGCACAGCTCTCTGTCATTTCATTGTGAAGCTTATACGTCGGCACGTGCGTATATGCCAAAACCACGCCATGGCTGGTTACGGACTCGCAGATGTCGTGAATATCATAGCTAATTAGACACAGCTGTGCCGTGGCGATATGCGTGCAGAAAATGATGTAAAATAATGTGGCTTTTTGCTGCATTTCTTTGTCTGCTCCCCTTTCCAGCTACACTAAGATGCTCATTTAATTGAGGTGTTAATCAGAGATTTGGAATTTAATTACTCAGGTTTGTGCAGTGGGACATTTATTCTTTAATTTCTTTATATTCTGACTCTGTTTGGTCATATACAGTAGGACTTATAAGAAATATGAAATGAATCATAAATCAAGTAATTGTACAGCATTTTAGGTGTACGTGAGCTGTAGCATCACTAAAGTAGTAAACTTTTACCTCAGCTTGTGGTTACTAAATTTACATGTTGGGTCTAGCTAGTTTGCGACTAGTGTTTTTTGATATTTTTTCATAGATGAACTTGGGTAACAGGGTTAAAGGCAGAGTATGACTACATTTCTAAGTAGCTAGTTTTTCAGTAGTAAATAATTTATTGTTATTTTTCACCACTCAAAGTTTACCCAGATTTCTATTGAAATATGAATGTTTTTTTTTGGCTTGACATGATTGTTTCATGTGTTTTAAATGTAACAAACTACTTTAGCCATGCCACTTTTATTGTAGCTTTTATTAAAAAAAAAAAAAAAACTAGCTTAGCTAATGTTTATGTGCAGTAGTTGATAGCTTAGCATCTAAGCTATTTTTGATTATTCTTTAATCTTGTGTCTTAAGTATCTAATCTTGTCTTTAGCATCTACATATACATTCAATAACAGTCATAATAATAATAATTAGCTTATTAGCTTAGCTCATATTTATGTAGCTTAGCATCTTAGCTATTTTGTGAGTGTTTACAGACGCTGTCCGTTTAACATAGACATGCTAGCAGAGTAAATATCACCTGTTAAGTTGGCTTTCTGAACGTACTCTCAGAAATATATTGTCTATTTCGATCTTTAATAACAATCTCAACTTTTGTATTTAGGTTGCGTGTCACGTTTGATGTGTGATTGGATTATTTCTTTCTTTATTGCCTCTTCTCCAAATCCAATTTTAGCTGACATTTCTTCTGACTGTAACGAAGTATGACCTTTGAAAAGGACACTTCCTGAATGCGGACGGCAGTTTGGGCAGCTTCGCTATGAGTGAAGCCCGAGTTGGCTTTTCATGTGTTTGCGTTGCTTCATGAAAAGGCCTTTATGTCGTGCACTTCTGTTGACGTGTTTGTCGTCATCGCCGTCAGCGAGGTTGACCGTCACACACCCAAGAACAGCAGAAACGAGCGCACAGAAGTGTGTGCTTGGTGAGTACAATGTCTGCTTAGGAGCTAATGAAGCTTTCAGAGGGACTCAATAATTCCTCTCTCTCTATGCTAATGCGGGTGAATGATCTGTCTCAATAAGGCCCTTAACCCTCCTTCCCACGTCCCACATGCGCCTGACTCCAAATAGATGACATGGTAATGACATCATTCGTATGCAAGGGCACATGCTGAGACACCCTACCTTTACATGCACATCAAGTACATGTAGGCGTGTAAACATATAACGTTATCCGGCTAACAGGAAACGTTTAAAGACGCTCCTGCTCTCATTCGCCAGTCACCCATGCCTCGTTCTTCTCTGAAAGTCATTACCGTAATTGATAGTCTGCGACGATCTGAAAGGGTTTATTTGGGAGCTAAACTCCCTCAAGGGAGTAAGACGGTTCACACACATCTTTGTTTATTGTGCTCTATTTTCAAACTAACGGCGTGTGTGATTATTTTCTTTTCTTTGGAAGTCTACATCGTATTCTCATTGAATTACAATTTATGAGAATGAAAACACGAACGCAGAGGTGAATATTTCTGCTTCTGAATAAATGGGATTCTTCATGAATAGTCAACAAAATAGAGCCTGAACTGAATCTATTATTTTATTTATGTATTTATTTGGTCAGGGAAAGTAGTTGGTTAACCTTCAGAACATTTGTGTTAACTAAATATTAAAAAAGATTTTTTTGTCAGTGTTGATTTAGTTTCTCTATTTTTTTCCCCCCTTTTTATTTTAACAACAACCCTGTTACAGAAATACTGTACTGTGATTATTATTATTGATTATTTTCAGCTCAAGCATTTTCCTGATATTGTAATCAAATTAGTAATTATTTATTAATATTAATAATAATAATACTAATAATAATAACAATAACAATAATATAACTTTTAGTATTTATTAGTATTTTAGTATATATTAGTATTTGCATACATTGTTGTGTTATATTGTAAAAATTTTATTTATTTATTAGATTTTTTATTTATTTATTTTTTTGTTTGGAAACAAATGTTGGATTGTAGTTATTGATAAGCTTACATTTCTCATAAATAATACTAATACTAATATTTATTATTATTATTATTTTTATATTTTAATACCATCATTTGGCAAAAGTTTTATGGTTGCAAGTAACAATGAAATTTGAAAACCACTTGATATTACTTACTTGTCTTTCTGCTTTGGAAATATTAAAATTAAGTGAGCATTTCAAATATTTAGTATTTTGTATTTAGCAATGTAGTTACATATCCAAATTGTAATTTTTGAGCCTATAATGTTTTATTTATTTTGGATTAAATCAGGTAATACGTAGATACACACACCTAAATTTAATTTTTTGTGTCTATGATGATTTATTTATTTTAGATTTTTTAAAAGGACTCTATTATCTCTCTCCCTCAACTTTTAAAAAAAAAAAAAAATTAGCTTTTTTAACTTTCAGCTCTCTTAATAAGTCATGGCTTACTGCTTCATCAATATGTAATATTCAGAATCTTCTGTTTTTCATGGTCCAGTTCCCCCAGCTGTTGAAGTCCTTGAAAGTCATTTTTCCATTGCAGATTTGTTATTGTGTGAGGGTCTAGCAGGAATCAAGCCTTGACGGACAGCACTTCGGGTTTAGTTGTCCTGATCCCCTAGACCCTTCCTTTAGAGCCCACTGTCCAGATGAACTCTTCTATTGTGTGCTAAGAATAATAATGTCCCCACCAAAATACGGAGCCCTTGTGTGTCCCTGTGGAGGCCACCTTAATAATCTCATTATCAATTTAATGAGGTGATTAGAATGCCGAGGGCAAGCGGAGCAGGAGTGGGCGCGTTACCGAGAAACTTTCGTTTGAGGAACCGAAGGTTATTTTGTTTGTCAATTTATACATTTTTGTCTATCTCTTTCCCACTCACCACCTTCTCTTGTCTGCGGTGTGTGTGAGGATGCTCTCTGTCACTGGTTAGCCAGTTCCTGCCTCTCATCCTGCGACACAGGAAATGGGGAGAAAAGAAAGTGTGAGGATTCACAGGCTGAAGTTGCTATGGCAACAATTCAGAGCAGCAAGCACGTTTTTATTTTATTTAATTATTTTGATTTTTTTTTGCTGCTGGAGATTCCTTATGTGCCACACTAGGGACCGGCTAAACAGATTCAGATTAGGCACATTAGCATGTTAAAGCGACTTTGTCTTCAACATATCCAACAAGTAGGTGTTTTCATTTTACTTGGTACCTTTCAAGAGCTCTCCAGGAAGCACACCTTGTTTACATCTTTGTACCATGATGTGCCAAAAGGGCCCTTTAAGCTCTGTTTTTTTTCCTATTATGATATTATTAGTTACAAATATATGCATGCTGGGATTGCTAAACAAAGGTGACACATTTGAACTGCAGAAAAAAGAGGAAAAATAAAATAAAATAATAATAATTATTATTATTATTATTATTGTTATATTGGGCATTTTGGTATATCTGTTTTATTATTATTTCTCATGAGCATTTATTGAAACTAAGCTGTTATTATCATGGTTATGATGTCAGAGTTATTAACTGTAATTGATAGCTTAAACACACAGTAGTAAGTGTCAGAAAAAGGTAGATAATAGTCATGTAAACCATTTTGTCTTACAGTACCTTTTCTAATGACTTTTTGCCCCCGTGAAGAAAGTTTAAAATAAATGGAGCTATTCCAAGTACAAAAAATCATTTGTAGTGGAAAAGATTGTTAGATTCTTTCTTCAGGCAAACAAAAATCTATGCTGTTGCTGTGAAATCTCCTTTTGTTTTTTGTTTTTTGTCTGCTGGTACGTTTTAGTGTTGGTGTCAAATACAGTTTATTTTATAAATGAACTTTAGGGAAAAACAATGTAGTTAAAATTCATAAAGTGAATATTGTTTATTCAGTAACACTCTCTACGAACTCTTTTACTTTCATAATTTATTTATTTTTAAGGAAACAGTATTTAGTGAGACGTTTACTTGGCTTGTTTTTATAAACACAATGTTTTAATTTTATTCTTTCTTTCTTTTGAAAGAAAACTCACCAAAGCTGCATGTCTTTGATACAACTAAAGTAAAACTGTAATTTTGAAATGTTATTATAAGTTAAAATATATATTTAATTTTCTATCACTTTCAGTTCATTTAATGCTTCTTTGTTCTAGCTGTCCATATGAGAGGTTTATTTTATTTTTATTTCTGAGAAATGCATAAATTTAAATAAAAATGTTATTCGGGGTCATTTGTACAAATTCCTACAAATTGGCAACTCCTAAAATACATACGATTTAGCAAAAATCGTATGAATTTATGCGAGTGAGTTCATATGAATTTGTACGAACAAGCCCGCTTGTAAAATACGTATGAATTGCGATGAAATCGGGCTCGCATATCTGTGAAAGCTCGAGTGTGAGATGGATATTTGATATTCATACTTTATTTTTTGTAGTCACAGTCTGCCGTGAACAGCTTACAGACATCTGTAGGAAACATTGCTATTATTATGTAGGACCAGTGCAGCTACACTTGCTAACATAAGTAAAAATAATTATGTGTCATGAAACAATCATGTCAAAATAGTTATGTGTCAAAAAATTTACTTGACTTAGCTTATACAGGCCCATATCTGCTTGTAGGCTTCCATTGTTCTCCGCACAGTTGTTCTGGTTAGCTGCAATGATCTTTTGTTTTGCTGTCAGTAATAAAATGCAGGTGAAGGAACGGGTCAGGGACGGCTTTGGTCCCCTGGGCGGCACTGGGGCGAAAGGATGCATCTGGGTGCATTGATTATCTGTCAACTGCTCCTGATAGGATCTGAGCGGGCCAGTGTTGGGGTATTAAGTGATCTGAAGTATTCAATAAATATTGATAATGAAGGCCTGTTAGTGAGGCTCCAGGGTTTTTGTTTCAGCCTCAGGAGAGGCATTGCTTGCTGCCGTCTCACAAGGCCGTGTGTATTTGTGCATGTACTGTAAGTATGCAAGAGATAGGTGTTTGCTTTTAGTTTAACTCCGAACCTTAAGAAGACCTTCAGTGAAAACTCGAAGGGGTTTGCCCATGTAATACCTTTCTGTATTAGTTACTGGACCTGACACGAACATCATTAAGAGACCCTCACTTCTATTTTGGAGTAATGCTTCCATCTCTGCCTACCACATCTAAAAGCTCTGTTCTGAAAACATGCCTTATCTGCTTCACAGTCATTTAGCATTGTATTGAGTTTAGTGGCTTTTAAGGCTCCAGGCCTCCTTCTCCTCGATTTAATTTGTTGTCTTGAAAATGACCAAGTCTCTGTTTATTGGATTGGCGAGGCTGCAAGGTACCGTACCGCTGCACTTATTCTCTTAACTTTGGGCCGGTCGCCGCACTGCCGTTGTTTGCCTCCCTTGTGTTTTCTTTATCACCTTGTCGTAAATAGTCAGTGTTAAATCATTAAACTCTCTCTCTCTCTCTCTTTTTTTTTTTCTCCTCTGCAGAAACTTGTCCGGGAACCCTCTGACAACTCTCTCATGGCAACTCTTTCAGAATCTCCAACTTTTCGAGCTGTAAGTTAAATGTGTTTTTCTCTTTTTTCTTTATATTCCAAAGCCTTCATTGATTTTTTTAACTGGCGGATGGACACCCTGCAAGGTTGAATTTCATATCTAACACCATTTATGCTAGTTTCGCACCTTTGCATCATGCCAGTATTTACAGGAGTACCCAGCCCAGTCTCACGGCAATTCGTACATATTTTACGAGGTGGCTAATTCGTACAAATACATATGACCTAAATCGTACGTATTTTATAAGTTGCTAATTCATATGAATTTGTAGAAATTACCTACAACTAACCCCGCCCCTAAACCTAGTCGTCACTGGGTTTTAGACAAATCGTACAAAATCATACGAGTGAGGTCGTACAATTTTTTACAAATTAGTAAGAATTTTCCACCTCATGTGAATATGTACGAATTGGTCATGAGACTGTGTTGGAAGACTTCAAATGATAGCAACCTTAAACCAACATACAAAAACAACCAATTTGATAAACACTTTATTTTGATTGTCCACTTTAGACATTCTACTAGCAGTAAGTAACTTTGCAACTACGTCAACCAGCAGTTATTAGAGTATACAGTATAGATAAGTTAGTAGACAAGTAGTTGCAAAGTTACTTATAGTTAGAAGAATGTCTAAAGTGGACTATCAAAATAAAGTTTAACCCCAAATTTTTCTGTAAGTTTAATCGCGACATATAATAATTGCTGTTAATAATTTTCAATGTTTGTTCGAATACACGTCATTAACTAACTGGATGATTTTCTCTGCCATATGGACATCACTTTGACATAGTCACTACTGATAAGCTACTCCTAAATGTAATGCAGAAATCCAAATTTTCTGTGAAGCTGCTTTACGACGATTTGAAAAAGACTATATATCTCTATTATGAGCTTTAAATAATTGGTTTAGCAGTTTTGAACGTGTTGATGTTTATTTGATGTGTGAAAAGACTCATTTGGCAGCGGTAGCCATTCGTTGGACTCTTGTCTCAGGATTATCGCAAATCAACTAAAGTAATTTCATAATTACGCTGGAGGTGCCATCAGAGTCCTTTACAACATGCAAACACCAATCAGCTGAGTGCATAGGGCTTTATCCATACAGGCATCTGTGTCTCCGTGTGTTCGTGTGCGCGTGACTAAACGTGATATTTTAAGCCAGGGAAGCAGGACAGCTCCTCTGAGGTGGCCCATCTTCTCTGCAGGGTTAGCACGTCCTTTGGAGATACTCCAAGGAGAGGAGTACTTTTGGATTTCCTGAGAGATATTGAACATGTGTGGTCCTTAGAAAAAGAAAAGTGCTAACTAAAGCATGCAACCATGTACTTTCCATCATAGTGGCTAACTATCCTAATTTTAGCTGCATAGCCTTCTGGTTAGCATATCTGTCGAGTCAAGCATCTAAAGTGACACTTTGGGTAAATACGAACTTATTTAGAATTTAAATGTGCGGTTAACATCATATTATGACATTTATGGTCCATTTTGGGTCCTTTATGTATTGCAGGTCAGACGGAAATGACAAATTTCCTTGCGTTCACAGCTGCGCTTATCATGTGATTAGTCTGAGGGTAAATGAATTTCATGTGACATAACGCAGGTCATATGGGTAATACCAGAGCCATGAAGCCATGATGATTGTGGGACACCCTCTCTAGAGGAACAACACAACCATATTCCATATGTGCACTGTTGCGTAATACTAGCAAAAATTGCCATCTGCAAGCCTCCTGATGTTTTTATTTCTCATTGGTTTTGTGTGGTCTAATCCCGCTGTTAGTCATACATATTTTGGAGGCTATTTATAGTTTTTTGTTTTTTTTTTCTTGATTACAAATATGCAAATACATTTTATTTACTTGAACACTATATTTATATAGTTGTTCTCAATTTCAGAACTGTGCAATTAATCAAAGTATAATTTTGATTTCGGCCTCTAACTATTATGTAAATACAGTAATCAAGATAAAATGATTATTGTATCCCATTCCCCACCTTTCTAGCGGTATGCGTTCCATCCTCCATAAAAGCCCAAATCACGCGCAAATTTGTAAAAAGATGTAACATGCCTTTTGCATAATGGGATGTGTTTGATTTATTAAAATTGAATAGATTTATTCATGTTTTTAAAAGTGCAAAAGAGAAATTGTGCTGTTCCTCAGGAGGATTTCTGTGCATGGAGGGTGGGATCTTATGCTTTCAATGCTAGCTTGCTATATATATATATATATATATATATATATTAGGGATGTAACGGTATCAAAATTTCACGGTTCGGTAATACCTCGGTAT
>JAUMHE010000085.1:5861217-5896282 GCA_032359235.1 Enteromius mattozi | reverse complement strand
TGTGTGTGTGTGTGTGTTTTTGTATAAACTAAAAAGCACAAAATTTGATTATTTTAAAATTATTTTTTCATTCATGTACACATATTTAAAGGAGAAAGAATTTAATTAAACAATGACAGACCTAATTGAAAGGATTTGTGGCTTTGACTCTATATCTGAGAAGCTAATCCTTAGCTATAAAGTGGCCTGTTGTTTAAGCAATAAGCATGTCTGCCTGTGCTTTCAAATGTGGTTTTGGTATATGAAGCACATCCAATGCTAAGCAGTCAGCACTACGTGCACAAAAGCCTGTATAACTAGCATAGTGGTCTAAGCACATTAGTGCTTTACTTTGATATGCACTCCTGGAAGTCTCTGATGTACCCGTCACATTGCTGCCAAGATTTGAGAATCACACATAATGTCTGCAGTCAGTGCCAGTACTGTCACTCTATAAGAACTGATGCGAACACCTGCAAAAGCGTCTTAGCGCGAATGCAAGTGTTTGTCCGCACCCATGCGCGAGTGTGCTCACACATGTAATTGCTGTCAGTTTTTCTGTTTGACGGCCGGGAGGTGAGAGGGGCGTTGCGTGAGTGTGTGCGGCTCAGGACCAAGTGTGTAATCATAACATGGTGGAATGACCCATAAAGCTAAGCCAGCCCACTCCAAAACTTCCTTATTACTGCGGGGAGCATGGAGAGGATGTGCCAATCACCTGTGCCTCTTATTGAGACCCATGTCACAAATTGAAGTGGACTAGCCTTGTTGTTTCCAAGCATTAGAAAGTTTAGCACGAGTGTTTTTCTTATAAAATGTGCGATGTACCCTCCTCCTCAGAAACTACAAAACTAGTGTAGAACAACTGCTTCATCTCATTAAATCTTTTTTACCTTTGCCATTTGACACTGAACGCGAAAATTTGCCACAAATGTTGGTACGATGACACTTTTGAATCAAAACAATAGATTCCAATGGGGCTATTCACACCAGGCACCATCATTTGTGGCATTAAAAAAACAAAAATAAAAATTGTCCTTTGTGTTGATTTTTTTAATTTTATTTTTTTCCTGTCACTCCATGATGAAACAGGTCGTCCAATCAGATTTGAGCATATATCATAGTCAATTTCTCATTATGTGAGAACAGATTTATTTTCTATATACGTTTTTTATACAGTATATAATTTCTATTAATAGTCCACTGAATAATGTGATCTGTCAGAACATGTTCACTCTAGACTTGCTCATCTGTGTGTGTGCGTGTGTGTCTATATATATATTTAAATATACATACAAACATACATATATATATATATATATATATATATATACATAAAATATGAAAGCAAATAGACATATGATAATGAAGATATATGTTCTGTTTCTGTATTATTGTAAGCATTATGGGTAGTTTGATTTTCTGCTGAAAAACAGCTTTTACCTGAGGACTGGTTAGCTGTGCTGAATGTAGCACATTTAGATAGACCCCTTGTTTCTAAGATGCAAGAATGTGAGGACATTCACTGGGCACTTTTCTCAGTGAATATTGATTTAACTGATTTAATTTGAGTTAATTGGCATATTATTTAATTTGTTTAATTAATACTCAATTTACAGACTTAATTTGTTCATTTTTTAATAAAAGTGAGTGTCGTTTTGCATTCAGAGTTTTAAATCAATTTGAGCAGACGGACAGTTTTTAAAAAATTTTTAATGCCAAATAAGTGAAATCAATGTGCAATAAGAATCATTTGGCAGTGTTTTACATTATTTGTGATTTGATTTTAATAAACATTGGGACATTAAATCATTACTACTACTACTATAAAATAGGAGGATTGATTAAAGACTGGTCTCTATGCCTTACATTTCTCTTAGATTAAAAAATTGTGGCAAAAATTGCACTGTTGGCACCGAATTTACACCTCAGAGCCGTATTTTTTGGACTTGCATAAAAAAGATGGATTTGACTCTGTGTAATTTACATTTTCATTCTCCTCGGGCACTAGCTGTCCCAAAAGGGATGAAGAGGAACAGTAAGGACTGCAGTAATCAAGACAGATATAGAGTGAGATGGAAAAAACTGCATTCAGCAGGAAAATTGTGGCCTGAAATCAGATCTTTCGCATGGACCGTATTGTTCAGAGTGAATGGCCATAATTAGTCTGCTTTGTATGATAACACTGCATAGGCCACTGGAGTGGAGTAGCCTAATCGGAGGTGCGGATGTAGGCCAAGTGTGTCATCTACAGTATGTTTATTTGCCACAAATTTAATTAAGCATTCATCATAAATAAGCTCACAGAGGAACATCAGGAAATCCTGTAGCTTTCTGTTTTCTCGGTGATCTACTTTCTGACATAAGAACCACAAGATTTTGGGGCCTTCAACTGAACAGGGATGTCATTGTTGGACTGAACATTTCTCTGACAGGATATACCTTAACTCCTCACTCCCATCCCCCATTTTGTTATTTTCCTTCAGTGATTGCGATCTCAAGGGAAGCGTGAAGTATGCCTGGATGTTTGTCAACTTACCCTTAAGGTGATTTTGTTTTTAAAGATGTCCGCTGATTCTTCACAGCAAGTCCTTGATATCTCTTGCATGTTCATATTTGTATTGACAGACACTGAAAGTTGTTGTTGGGCAAAATCAAGGCAGCAAATATCTTATTCGGTCATGTTGACATATTTGATGACTCAGATCAACACGATTAGCAAATTCATAACCCTTGTAGGCTGCTGTATGCATGTTGTACATATTTTTAATGTGTTTTTTTCTGATAGAGAGAATTTTCTAATATTGGTCAGGTTTGATTGGATTCAGTCTTGGACAGCAGGGTGAAATCAATGCTAATAATAAATTGGAATAAACCATATTCAGCAACATAAGAAGTAAGGTCTTTTTATATTAACTAAAAAAAAAGTATTTTAGTGCAAAATCAATTGTCAGTAAATGTGACAGATGAATTTGCTACTTCTAGTCAGATTAGCCAGATGCTAACATAGATGTGGCATCTTTGAAAACTACAAAAATAGCTAAAAATTGCTGCCCTTACCTTGTTTTTCATCTTTAACCTGATATCTGGGGTTAGCCTTGATAGCATATGCTGGCTAGGTAGGTTTTGAAGCTGGGATGCTGGTTTGAGCTGGTCGGACCAGCTTAGGACCAGCACATGACCAGCTAAGGACCATCTTTAACCAGCTCAAACTCTACCTTACCAGCATAATGTTGTTTTTTCAAAAGAATATCTGAGCATGTTTAGCAGAAGTGATCTGTTTTCTTATAGTCCTTAAAACCACTCCATACATAGTGTTTTAAATGTTTTTCTTGTAAAGATAACTCCATCCTCACCTAAACTGGTAGGTTACAGACCCAAAAAGTCATGGGCAGCAAGACAAAAACAATGCTAAATGCTAATAATAGAATAACAAGAGAGGAGTAAACTCTCCTATCATTTGGTGTTGATAGACAGTCAACGTAAGTGGATCAAAATCTTTAAACAAAGTTGACCTAAAACCAAAATGTGTTCTTGTCTTAGGACAATATTATTATAATATTTTTGATCCACTTCAAATGCTGACGACTAATATTTTGGTACAAAATCATCTGCCACTAGGTAGAAGCTAGTCAGGGGTACGTTTCCCAAAAGCATCGTTAGCTAACTATGATCGTTAGTTCCATTGAACTCTATTGGGAACTATGGATCTTACGACCATAGTTGCTTTTGGGAAACGCACTCCAGATTAGCCAGATGCTAATAAAGACTGGTTGTGTGACCTCATCCTCAAAAACTACAGAACTAGTTAAGCTTTTTTTAAATTCATTTTTCATCCTTTTTTTTTTCCTCCCCTTTTCCTGAAGATAGCTGGTTAGCGGTGCGGAACTTAGCGTCTGTAGCTAGTCCCTTTGTTTCGTAGTGCTTTCAAGTGCGAGCGAGGCGACAAATGGTAAATCTTCTGTACCCGCTCTGAGGATAATGATATGATACAAGCCTATTTACGGCCAAAGCACAAAAGCATATTCGCCACAGTCCGCAGACTCAGTCACTCAGCCGCCGCTTTCAGGCTCTCGGCTAGCAGCTGCGAGCGCCATCAATTCGTTTTATTCTGTTGACCTTTCTCTAATCTCCGTCTGTATAAAGCGGCTCCCGCAGACACAAACTTTCATGTCTGCCTCATCGCTGGAAGGATCATCACTGTTAAAAAAAAGGAGTAAGAGTAATAGTGACAGTAAACATGCTGCAGGGAGAGTCTGTTTTAAGGCATTTATTTCCCACATTTACAGCTGTCTGAAATGAATGAAAAAATAACAAAACACTGCAATTTGGTTTTCAGCCAAGGAACTGGTTAACAGTTAAATCAGATTATTTAACAAGTGGTGTTGTCAGTGAGCCAAGGTAGTTCAATAATATAACTAATTATGTTTTCCAGGATGAAGGAATGACCTTATGTGAGCTTTAATTGCATGGATGAAAAATGTGTGATGTAAACAATTGATGAGAGTATGCTAATTATCAGGGTTCGAATTAGAATATGAAATAAATACATAACAGTGCCTTCATGTGCCAATTTCATTAACAAATAAAACTTCTGTATAGAATATGTTGAGATTGCTTTAAAAATGATTGCATTAATTACATGTTATTATAACTGGTTTATTAAATTAACTACTGCCAGATGCATACTTTAATATTTGTTTTGAAATAAAGATAAAGTATACTGACAGTGACTGACAGTGTTAGTCAAAGCATTATTTATTTCTATAGGAAATAAACATACTGTACATTATATTTTGCAATTGGGATTATCAGACTATCATCTAAAATTAATTCTTAAATAGCATAATTGTATTTATCATTAAAATATGAAGACATATTGCTTTTTAAATTATTTAATTATTTACATGCTATGATTGATTAATAATATCAGTCAATTTCTTTGTCTTTATCTAAAGATAATTCAAATATATTATTTTGCAAAGTGATTAAATAATTGAGTGGCATTACAAAAACATTACTCTTTTTAAGTTGTTGTCACAGGACAATGTATTATTTATTTTTTTTACAAATGCATTTGTAGTCCATAGCAATATATTTCGAGTTGTGAGCCTACAAGTAGCAAATTGACAGTCCTGCTAACATCTGCTAATAAACATTTCCACTTGAATTTCCTTTGAAATTCATTAGCCATGGATAAAATAAGATATGCTCTTATTTTATTTTGGAGAAAAATAAAATGAAATAAGTAAAGTAAAATGAAATAACATAAAACAATCAGTCACTGACAGTTTAAAAAAAAAGTAAAATAAGAAAAAGGTAATAATTTGGGTAATTTGCAAGTTTTCTCTGAGGAGACCTGACCTCCCTTGACTCTGTTGACGTGGTCTGCCGAATCGGGGTGTGTTTTATTAGTGATTACATTGCAGGTGATGTCCATTAGCTGAGCGGAGCCTTGCCCAGCAATCCAACCAATGGCAGTTTAACATGCAGGTACAGATTCTGGCTCGGGTTCACTTTTAACTTCTTGTCAAACACGACACGGCAAAGGGCAGCGAAGAACCAGCGCACATACTGACTCGTCTTGTTTGTCTGCAACTTAATGGGATTACTGATTGGGAGAAAACTGTTAAGCCTGGTGACACATTGTGGAGGGAGATCGTAAATTAATCCTCGGTTTAAAAGGATGCTTAAGTCATTATGCATGTGGAAAAAGATTAAAATGCATATATTCATTAGTCTTGGGAGTGTTAAACAGAACTTGGCAATATTGCTGAGAATCCATTTTTCACAGTTCCCTTTACTTCCTCCAAACAGTTCTGATTCCTATCAGAACCTGGCAGCACTTGTGATGCTTTAAAGAAGACGGCTTGTTTAACATCGTTCAGACGAAATATACTAATTAGCATCACAGAAGAAAAAACGGCATATCTATAATGCATTTAGTGGGAAACTCAACAAAATATCTGTAAAATGAAAAAAAGCTGTGATTTTTCACAATATAACAGCAGGATAGGACCGTGAAGGAAGTGTTTTGACAGTTTTCAGACTGAGATGGGCAAATTTAGCGGGTATAGAGGTACTCTTGTCTCTTGTGTTGATCTCTGGCCTCACCTCTTACAATGAGTACACGTGATCTTGTCTTTTCAGATGTCAGACCAAACCAGCACGGTGCTCTCTATCGATACAAGGCCGAGCTTTTGTGTACTATCTAGTGTAAGTGTGAGAGGAAAGCAGAGATGCTTGACAGAAATCTGTCAGTAATTTCCTGGCCATTTAAAGTAACATGCTGCTCTGAAGAACACAGACCTTGTGTACCTGCACTCTGAAAGCTTCCCCAGTAAAAACTAATCATAAGCAATTCATAAGCTAAAAGGTCATTGGTATGCCAAAGTGCATGGCTATGTAATTCAGTTGTAAAGAAAGTAAGTTTCTAGAAACAGTATTGAGATTAACAGTTCATAGTAGAATTACAGATTATGGGGGAGAAAATGTTAGAATATTAATTGACTATAGAGAACTGACTATAAACTATTAGGGTTAATATGCCATACTGTGTGTGTGTGTGTGTATATATATATATATATATATATATATATATTTGTTTTACTCTTTACTAATAATGATTGATTTTTAATGTTCACACTGTATGTACACACACACACACATACACACACATATATATATATATATATATATATATATAACATGGGGCAGTTGATGTCACTAATTTTACTGCTTTGAAAATCTGAAAATCTCAAATGATCAACCGTTTCAAAGTGGCAAATGCAAACCTCTTGCTTTCTGTTTTTTTGTTTTTCTCTCGCTCTGTCACTCTCTCTCTTTTGTGGTGTTTGGCCCTTTATGTGTGGAATAATAGGGACGATGCTTTCATATTGATTGTTAGCCTGAAGTAATCACTCAGAAGATGAAGATAATAAGCTCAGCAGAGAACTAGAGAGGAGCATGACTGATGCCTGGCAAAATGTTCATGCACTGGTAATGATGTCCCCCTGTATTGATTATTACTTCCCACTTACCCCGGCGATTAGTTACATATTTAATGCAATTCCATTAAAACAGTGAAAATATTTATTCAGTCTTTCTGTGCCATGTATCTATTACAATATCAATGTTCATTTTTCACAATTTGCTTAATGCGTTTTATATCAAGATGTTAATCCAGGACTGATGGATATATTTCTATGAAATATGGATTTTAAATGGAATTCTGAACGCAAAGGATTATGGGTAATCAGAGCAGAAAGGCAGTGTGAGGAAGTGGTTCTGATTAGTAGGGCTGGGTGATACAGTCTGAGCATTATCAAGTTTGTGTGTGTGTGTGTGTGTATTTAATAATGTGTGTATATCATATCAAGTAGATTCAAAATGCTTAAATTAAAATAAAATTCATCAGACCATGTTTTTTCAGCGTATATATACAGTTATATGCTGTTTTGAGACCACGCCCTTCCCCGTAATAAAAGTTTCTCATGCGGATGAGCGCGCGTCTATTTGAAAACCCACAGTTTCCGACGTGTGGAGGAAATATTACTGTATCTATGAGTTTTCTGTTTCAGGTATGGTTTTGTTTGTCCATATGTCCACCAGTTTAAACCGTAATGACGTTTGCAATCTTGCGCTGTTCCGCGAATCGGTCTGTTTTAAAAATTAAAAGAGGGAAAACTGAGTTTTTGTCATGCTGTGAGAGATAAGCAGATGTATGTGTGTGAGAAAATATCATATATGGCGTTAAAAAAATAAATGATGCAGCTATTCTCTGCTATTATATATTTAAGCTTATGTGCATTTGCTGTTGCTGTCAGGGACTATTTTTTTTAGCAGAAGGACTGCATTTAACCAACTTGCTTCAAAAAAAGTCATATTTTAATATATATAATTTTGGTTTTAATATTTTCTTTTATCGTGTGGTAACCGTTTTATAAAAGCAGTAAGGTTTCTATGTATTGATTGATTGATTTTGAAAATTCAATATATCTCTCAGCCAGTAGTAAACTACTTGCCTGCAATTTCCAGAGTTTTCCATCCCAGAAAATAGAAGTTAGCAGCATATATCTACTGTTATCTGATGTCACCAGGGCATTGGCAGACACAATCTCATACTTCCCTGCCCACTCATGGGCATATTTCGGTGTCACTCACGCCTTCTCGGGTCACGGCGGACCACCATCAATCTTTGTCGTCGGCCTTCCCTCCCTCTCTCTCTCTGTTGTGCAAACACTAGTCATGCCTGACAGAGCAGCGCTGCATGTTCCGCTCCCGTCCAATCCATATTGACGTGTGTCATTTAGAGCTGTGGTCAATGACGAGTCTTTATCACTCCCGTCGCTCCCACCGCCCGCTGACAGCTTCCCGTCCGGAGCTTATGAAAAACACCAAAGATGCTTAATGGAAACTGCCTTCTGCCAGCGTAAACGGTAATAGAGTCAGTCCCAAGACGTTGTGGAGAAGTGCAGGTCGGGAAATGATACCTGCAGTTTGGAGCACATCCAGAAAATCCATATGGATTGAGACAAATGTGGATTTCCATACTTTGAAGCTGGCAGTGCAGCCATATTGTGAGGGTAATGATGCAGAAGGTGTGAGAGTCCTACAAATATCACTTCGCTTTTCCCCACAGTTTGTCTGCGGGAGAATTAATTCACAGTTTTGTTTGAGAAAGTTAGGAATGAAATGGCATTCATTGTCTTTTATTGGAGAGTTGAGCAAACAGTAGGTCTTTTTTCTTTCGTTTCTGCCCTCCGTCAGGTACCGTGTGATTGTATGTGACACCCTGTTTGATTGATAATTAGGTTGTGATGACTAGAGGGACTTAAAACTTTAATTATAATATGATTAAACAATGCCCCCCTCATATGGGATCAGGCTAACGATGCAGGAAAGCCAATTTAATCCATGTAAGAATGACTCGGAGCATCACAGGAACGGTAATGAGAGCTTGCAGAGAGAACCGTAACATTCGCTGCATGGGGCTCCGAGTCTTCCTGCCAGCAGTTGTAGGCTTCGATCTGTTACCACACATACACACAGAAACATTCTCTTTCACATTCACTGCTCTTAATATAAAGTAATGACCCTCAACATTGCACATTTTGGATGTCACTTATTTGACACCCAATTTGGTTTATAGAATTGTCTACTAAAGTGTTTCAGACAGCACTGCCCAAAGCTTATTCCTTTTTTATTATTATTTTTGGGCATTAATTGGCTCATTTGGAAGAAGTAGTGTGGACATATTTTGTCTAAATTACATCTGAAATGTATTTATATACATATTTCAGTTTATATCCATATTTTATACCACTGAAAGATAATAATAATAATAATAATAATATTTCTTTATTTGTATATGTTATTTATTCAGACTAGTTTATTTATATATATAGTATATATAGTATATATATATGTGTGTATATATATATATATATATATTAGTAGTCAAAGTTGTCGTAAGACAAGAACAGGTATTGTTTTGTTTGTAAGACAACTTTGATGAAAAGTTTTAATCCACTTCAAATATATGTATAAACATTTTTGTCCTTTTGATCAATTTTGTATATCATTTATGTATTTATTTTTATAAAATAATATATTTTAATAAATAAATATGTATTATTATTGTTAGGCTATAGATAGATAGATAGATAGATAGATAGATAAAATTATATATTTTTTTTAATTAAGTTGTCATCTTCTTCTTATACTTTTTTAAATGCCTTATTTTACTTTGTCTTATTTGTTCCTTTATTTACTGCAAAACAAGGTTTTTTTTTGTTTTTTAATATACATTTTAAGTAAATGCAGCTCTGATATCTCTTCATTTTCACCTGGAGCAATACGGCCCAAATTGAATTTAGTTATATGCATGTGGATAGAATCGTCTCCTCTGAAAGCAATAGACGCTCAGGTTAGGACCTCAATGGCTGGAGCTTAAACTGCTTCCCACTGTGATATGTCACAACGCATGACCCCAGCAGCTTGAAACCATAGAGCACCCCGTCAGAGCCATATCCCCTAGCTTAACCTTTCATTGCCACCATATAATGAATCTGAATGGGTCTGTCGGTCTACATCCAGGCCTAGCGTTAAAGCCTGGCTCTGTCAGGCCATTTTGTCTTATGGCAAAGTGCTCTGCAACATTATAGGTGTACCCAGCTGCCCTCTACACTTCACTTGCACTCGCTGGCTTTAACCTTGCATTTGCTTACTTGCTTCGCTTTGTTTCGAGTCGAAGTCTAACCAGTCCCAAAATAAGTCAGCTTGCAGCAGGTATTTCTCCATTGTCATTAAATCTAGATTATGTCATCTTTCACATACTCCAGGTTCCTTCTTAATAGAAAAGTGTTTCCAGGGAGAGCGTTAGTTGAGTTAGTACGTATGGGCTAACTCATCTACAATGCATAGCTGACATTTACACAGCATGTCTTGAGAGCTCCCTGAACATACGCTAACGCGATCTTCTGATTATTTATGTATAAATTCTGCTCATGTCGTGTGCGCTACTGTATGCGGATGAACAATTTATGAAAGGAAAAATGAATAATGCCTTTTTTTTAGTGCTTTTGAATTGATTCACATGATAAAGGCTCAATTATACTCTCTGTCTTACCTAGGAAGCTAACCAATGTTCTTCACCTCCGTTGCGGTGGCACTTTTCATTAAGGCACGAGATGTGTGTATATTCCCATTTGTTTATCAGTATGTGCGTTCCCCCGACCCACCGTTCAATGCTCCAGTGGATTTATTCAATGGCGTCCCTTCGTTTGGCTGTGTGCGGGTGCAAAAGTGCATGCATAATGCATGTTGGCTATGCGGATATACTTTAGACCACGTTATTTGGGCATTTTTTAAACACCCAGACTCTGCATCAATGTCCCTTGTGTTTTTCCTTTTCTTCCCCAGCTAGCAGTCACCTTGACCTTTCGAAAGGTTAATTTGATATTTTATTCAAGTTTGCAAGGCATGAGAATAGTTAAGCTCTCGGCAGCTGTGAATTAGCTCTCATAACAAGAGCATAGTAGCTTTGCCTGCTGGAAAAATAGCTTAAACTAGTTGGAGAGGCTCATCGGTTTTGAGAATTTAGGCACTTTCTGCTGGTCTCTTTGAGAAACCAGCTAAAGACTATAGCTGGGCCATGTCTATACTTGCTAAATTGGTTAAGTTGGTCTATTTTGATCATTTTTGAAGGTATATGTATGTGTCAGCTGGTCAGGATGAGTGAGATTATCTAAACCAGCTTGGGATACAAGAAAACAGGCTGAACACCATCTTGGATAGGTGGCAAGATCAGGTAAAAACCTGCAATACCAGCTTAGTTGAATACTTGTGGCAGTTAATCTAGCCTAATGTAGTAATCTAGTCTCTTAGCCTGGCCAAACCAAACCAGTTAGACTGGTCTGTTGAGTTGGTTTTAGAGAGTTGTTTGGCATTCGGCTAGGTGGTCTCTTGGCCTTGCCAAACCATTTAGTTTTATCTGTGTTTAGAAACTTGTCTGCTGGGCAGACCAGCTTTGTCATATTGGGAGACCCATTAAACTAAATAAAACCAGAAATAGCACTCTTAGTTGATTTGTTTGAGTTTTTGACACCAACTTAGCCAACAAAACAAGCTGATCACCATTGGCTGAATTTAGTCTCCAACTAAAGATTCCTCGTTTAGTTGAATTTTGTATAATGCAGTCCAGTTTATTGTGATTAGCAAGTCTTAGACTTGCCAAACCAGTTAGTTTTGTCTGTTTAGATGGTTTTAGAGGGGTTTTGGACACATGCAGACCAGCTTGGTCACACTGGCAGACCAGTTAAACCAAATAAAACCATCAATAACATCTTTAGTTGGTGAACTGGTCCCTTAGGCTTGTCTGTTTAGATTAGAGTTTTTGACACTTGTCAGCTGGTCAGACCTTAGTGACTTAAACCAGCTAAAGACCAACTTGGCTACAATGGGAGACCAGTTAAACCAAATAATACCAGTAATACCACCTTTAGGTGAAAATTATGGATAACTCTTCCATTAGCCTGGCCAAACGAGTTAAGCTGGTCTAGTTTTTGTCATTTGTCAGCTGGTCAGACTGAGTTACCACTTAAACCAGCTAAAGACCAGCTTGGCCTGAGCTTGTCAGCTGGTCAGACTCAATCTAAACTTGTTAAAAACCAACTATAACTTCAATAGACTGGTTTACGTTATACTGTTTAGCAACTTAGATGGTTAGGCTTGTGTGTTTTGTTGGTGCAGAGAGGCTTTGTGCAGTTTGTTTTATTATCCTAGCTAGATTATGTGGTTAATTGCATTTTAATGTTAGCATTTAGCACAGTTTTTACTGCTATCTGTGATCCATCAAGGCCTGGTGTGGCACAATTTTCTGTTGTAACCCACTAGTTTGGTGCCACTAGTCATAAGATGTGGGCTATAAATTAAACATGTTATGCGAGTTCTTTCTTCATTATGAACTGTTCATGATACTGCTTAGTAAGAAAGGAAACATGCACTCTTCTCATTAGACATGTTAATTTATTTTTAAAGGGTGGAGAAACTACTTAGGCTGTCCTTTGATCATTATTCATCAAAGCTCTGAAATGCACAAGCAGGTTGCGCTTGTCCTTGTGCGGAACGTGCCAACAAAATTGTTTAAAGATTCACGTGAAAAATGTCCCACTCGTTTGTGCAAATGAGCAACAATACCGTTTCTCAGAGCTTACAGTTAAGCCCATTTCATATGCATGGGATTCAGCTCATATGCCTCTATCTCCTGCCCTATCTTGCAAATGAGAAAGGTTATCTCACTCGCAGCAACTGATGAATGAATGAGCGTGCAGAGGTTTAGGCCGTCATGCTCCTCCAGGCTGCAGGCCAGGTGAGACATATCCTGCGGGCTTAATATTTCGTACTCTTAAAGGGAAAAAACTCCCACTGAGATCAGATCCGGAACCTTCCGTAGCGCTGCAGGATCCTGCTGGCTGGAAGCCCTTTAAGCGCGGAGTGAGCATAAAACGGAACAAAGGCGATTACACCCTGTTCTTTGCTCTCAGTAACTATGGTAGATAAAAGTATAAAAGCAGTTGTCATAGACTTTCCTAAATCAGTACAATTGGGGAATGCAGAGGAAAATTAGACTTTAGTCTGACAAAAAGTCTAATTATGAAGTACTATTCTAAAAGTTACTGTTATGTATTAAAAGTAGAAGAATGACATTTTACTAATGTAATGTTATTCTTTTTGTGAACATTTGAACAGACTATACTGCAAAAATTACAATGTGGTCTTGTATGATTGTTAAACTGTATTTTCTTTTTTTCTAGATCTATCAACTTGTTTTTATTTATTTAGTTTTTTAGCTTTTTATTTTACTTTATTTATTGGTGTTTTTTTTCTCCCAGTTTCTCTCCATTTGTTTTAATGTGTTATTTATTTATTTATTTTTATTTTATAATTTCTCTTTATAAGTTGCCTATTTTTAGACGTTTTGGTGGGGGGAGAGGGCAATAAATGTTACAGTTATTTAAATTATTATATTAACACAATATTTATTAAAATATTAAACAAGTTATTAAATAATTGTTTTAGTAAAATGTATAAAAATAATAAATAATAAATAACTTTTTTTTCTCTAAATTTTTTAAAATCATAATTTATGTATTTATTTCAACTAGAGTTACACCGCTTAAAGGAGGGCCTTTGAATGTGTTGGACAAAAGGGGCTCCATGGGTTCAAAAGCAACTGATCTAGCCCGAATCTTTTAAACTTGGTAATATCCTCTTTGTTTTATCTGCTACATTTGTCTATCACATATACCGAATAGATGTGTTGATGCCTCCAGCTTGACCCTTAACACCAGTAAAGAAGAAGATATAAGCAGGGAAGAGGATAGTTTCAAGCACTGGAAACGGCACCCCTGACTCAACATTTCCAGGAAGTCGAAGACCCTCTAAACTCTCAGTGGAGCCTGCATGATCGCGGGGAGATATGTCAGTGTTGACATTTAGACATTTGGAGGAGGTTGATGTAGAAGATGTCTGTTTTTGGTGCAGGAGTGGGGGTGGCTGCGCTCAAAGGTTGTTTGAAGGAGCGTGAAATGCGATACTGAGAGGGCTAGAGGTGGTTGTTGTTCGCAGCTATATAGCTGCACTGGGAGTAGGTGTTGGAGTCATTGGCATACAGATGGTTCCGAAAGGAAGCCCTTTATTGGACAAGTGAGGTAGTTGTGGGTGGAGGTGCTATCCAATGCCAGTTTTATGTGGGTTTGACCTCACACTCTTCCGTCTGTCCAGTTAAATGTATGCAGCAATTATCCCATATGTTACTGAGCATCGCGAAGATCCTTTAAGAAACCCTAATATGCTTCACTCGCACACAAGATCCAAGTTCTTGCTAATGAGGGGTATATTAAGAGAATGCACTGGTGAATGTATATTTTTAAGTATTTAAGCATTTATCTTTCACAGTTTTTATATGCTCAATCAATGCCAATATCATGGGTTAAATTTTCAGTACTAATAAAATATAACCTTGAATGCTTTAAGTTGCTTCAGATGAAAGCGCCTTCCAAATGAAATTGAAATGTGATAAACGGTGCAGGCAATCATATTTCTCTTGAACATTAAACTGCAAGGTTTTTTTAAAAAATATCTTTTAGTATTTTACATGCATTTTCATTGTTTTTACTTGTGTGGCTCTAGCAATGGCAATATTATTGGTTCAATTTCCAGGAAGTACTAATAAAATGTAAACACTGAATGCATTTTACATCACTACATTAATTCAGATAAGTCCACATTAGTTTCTTTGTAAAACAAATAAAAAATGTAAGATTTTGTGATTTATATTTAGATTTTATGGCTCTTCAGATAAATCTATGATTTGTTAAGACTGAAGTAAAAGCTGTTATATGTGCTAGTCATGACACTTTTTCTTTTTTCATGACAGGTTCAACTAAGTTACCAACTAAATCATCCATTTTAAATTGACCAGTTTATTTACTTGACAATTTTTACTTATTTTTTTTGAAAATTCATTTTAGGCTGCACCAAAAATATTATGCTACATTACATCACATCTTGCGGCTTAGTTTTTGCCTTAATCCAGAAGCTCATGTTTTGTTTGACTTCATTTGTGGGGACTGTGATCGCCCTGGGCACCAGTGGCGAATTTGGCACGCTGAATAGCTGGACAGACGTGGCCAGGAAAGGGCTGCAGTCCAGAAAGCATTCGTACACAAAGCCCTGGGCACAGAACCCGCTCTGGCTGCAAAATGGAACCATGCCAATAGCTCTCCAGGCCTTGGTTGACTGATGGGTGCTGGAGAAGTTGATGTTTTGTAGGATAACGGTGTCCTTCACCTAGTTTTCTGCTGGTTTTCTAAATGGACCTTCTTGGCATTGTGTGCATGTGTGTGCGTTCTCATTAAGAACTCTATTGTATTGTGGCAGGAAACTGGAAAGAGTGGTGTTTAACTGCAGCTGCAATATCCGTTGGATCCAGCTGTGGCAGCAGCGAGGCGAAGCCGGACTTCATAACCAGCAGCTGTTCTGCAACAATGGAATCTCCAAGATCCCTCTACAGCTCATGAACATCTCACTCTGTGGTATGGAACATTTTCTCTAAATTGTGGTTCCCATAAAAGAAATATATTGGGTTCAATAAAGTTGAAATAAAGACCCAAAAATGACAATTCTGTCATCGTTTACTCTCCGTCGTGTCATTTTAAACCTGTATGACTTTACTTCTTCTGTGGAACAAAAAGGATATGGCCACACTTTATTTTAAGGTCCATTTCTCACTACTAACGAGCCATCAACTTATAGCCTCAATAAAATCCTAAACTGCTGCTTATTAATAATTTGTAAGAGGTAGGATTAGGAATATAGAATATGATCATGTAATATATGTGCTTTATAAAGGCAAAATGTTAATAGTATGCATGCTAATAAACAACTACAGTAGTAAATAGTAAAAATTGGTCCTTATATTAAAGTGTTAGTGAAGGTGCTTTCCAACAAAATGGTCCAATGTTGTTTTTGACCCCACATACTTTCATATGGGCAATAACAGACATTTTTTCAAAATATTTTCAGAATATTCTGCAGAAGATTAGTGCTTTAATGTCACAACCTTAAAAAGGTATTTTTAAAGTAAGGGATGAATAAATAATTTTCTATCCCCACATTAATGACATAATTTTCTTGCCACAAATGCTGTCAATCGAGCTCTGCCATTTCATTTATTTAGATTAACTTTTACATATTTATGTTAAAAAGCATGCATACCTTTTGTTGTTTCATGTACCATGACTGCTTGTCCATTTCCCACCAAGATTTGCCGGAAATCAGCGTAAGTCACAGTAACCTGACAGTGATAGAAGGTGACAGGGTTACAATCACCTGTAATGGATCAGGAGTGCCGGTACCGGAAGTGGACTGGACTGTTGGTGGACTACACTCCATTAACACACACCAAGTAAGGCAGACTTTTGCTTGTAGCATATTGACTAGCAGTCAACCTTCTAAGGATATTAGTCAAGGTAGTTGACATATTTAATTTAGTAGAACAAACAACTTTGAAAAACATGGGTCTAAACCAGCTAAAAAACAACTGGGAATCCAACTATACCAGCTTAAACCAGTTTAAACCATCAATACAGCATGTGCTTTTTGCGGCTGGATAGCCAGTACTACCTTTTTAAATGGACTGTCTATCCCTAACAGTCTGGTTTTAGCTTTAAAATTAAATTTGGCATTTTCTATTAAATGACTCACTTGAGCCTCACAGTGGCTGGTTTACACCATAAACCATTTGTTGAATCTGTGCGAGCTTGGTTGTGTTTCCAAAATCTATCGTGTCTTTCTCTCTTCCAGTCCAATCAATATCCGCCGAATGTCCACTCCATCAACTTAACTCTGGTCAACGTCAGCCGAGATGATAACAGCTTCATGCTGACCTGCATTGCAGAGAATATAGTTGGGATGACTAATGCCTCAATACAGCTTTCTGTACAGTGTAAGTGCCTCTTTGCTACTTGCTACTTGCTTCCTGCCTCTCGAATATCTTTACATTCAGCCTCACTGCCTCTAACGTGACAATTCTGCCTCTGTATAGCTCACTGAACTGGCCTCTTTAGCTTGCTACTGTCACTTGCTACTGTGCCTCATGGCTACGGACTTAATTTGTATTGCTTTTTATTTTAAAGGTAGGCATTTAGGGAGGGCAGATCACCGGAAGTTTTTTTTTTTTTTTTTCGGAAGTAGTAAGTACTATTGATCAAAATGGCTCTGGGAAATGCAGAATCAATGCTATAGCAAGGTAGAGGTGAAGTGTGCAAGTTTTGTTATTAAAATACATTCTATTATTCCAGCTTAGCATGCAGGAACTTTACAGTTAGCCATTGTGGCAGTTATTTTCACTCTAAAGTCTAAACATTCTAGCTCTGTGGTGCTTTCAAAACATCGCTGTTTGCTTGAGGATTCCGACCTGCTCAGCATAGCAACTGGCTCAGCCAATGGTGTGAGTTTGGGGTGGAGCTTCCTGACTGACTGACCAATGACAAAGAGAGAGAGGGTGTTCTGGAAACCTGTTTGACAACAGATTGTTTTAACACATTTTTATGTAACTATTTGTAACTATGTACTGTATGTAACTATTTTACGTGAATGGGTAGAATTCTTATGAATTTCTATAATCTTATTTGTACATTTTTATTCGTTCTGCTTACTCCCCACTGCCACTTCTGTTTAGGGGTGGCCATTTATGCTTACAATTTTATTTTATTCCTAAAAAATTGTTTCCATACAAATCATGTTATGAAATCATACAAAATCACCACCTTTAGGTTTTCTCATGAGATTGGGTTGGCTTGTGTTGCAGTTGTGTTTAATGATGTTAGTGGCACAGAAATTACAAACTGCCTTTTAAATGTTGTTTTGAATATTAGTTCACTGTTTCATAATTATTAGTATTTTAATTTAGCCAATTTTGCGCAAATTACTTTGTAAATCAAATTCTAAAACATCCTATTAAGGCTAATGAAATTTGTTATAAAATAATGATAAATTGCTTCACCAGAAACTCTTACTCCTACAAAAAAGAATTCTCAGGTTCTACACAACCCAGCCTGTTGTAGGAAAGTCATTTGTGTAGTTTATTGATCTATGAAAGCGAGGGCTGTTCTTCATCTGGACTTTTCACATAAAAAAAAAGGCTGTAAGTGAAATATTAGAGAGATTTATCAATGTTATCATGTTTCAGTGTGGAGCAGACTACATGTGATTGCTTTGTGGCAGAGTTAGGTGGTTTATTTTCTGTGTTTGTGTGTTGGGAATGGTATGCGGGAAACAAACACTTGAAAACGTTCCAGTTTTTGTTCACTTAAAATGTGTTTTGTGCCTTATATTACTCTTGGAAAAAAATCAATGCACATTGCATTTTAGCGGTAAGAAAAAAGGAAGTTTATTTTTCCCATATAGGGGTAGGCATGCAAAAATAATGTACCAAATGAAAAAGAAAATGAAAAAAACAACAATCCTGAAGCAATAAGCAACTCATGAAAATTGGCAAAAAGAAACTATGCGTCTAATCAAACATATAAATCCTACCCCTGAGAAACAATAACCAAACAAATCCAAAAAAGACAATGAAAAGGCTGAGAACAAAGACAAACACTGCCTTAAACAAGGACATATATAAAGACTTGACTCTACCAAAAAACACAACAGGATAATGAAACTTTGTTTTGTCTAATTAAACTGAACTAGTACACAAATCTTAACTCCAGAACAGACTAACCAGTGTGCTTGTCCTTATAGTTAAAACTGTTTAAGAACTCAAATTATGTTTTACAGTGTCATAATAACATGATATACAGTAGTGATTAAATATTCATTCAGCTGTTGTCAGATTTACCTGATGCTTTCCTAATAACAGGGAAAAAATGAAAAAGAACTGTGTCTATACAGTTAGAAAATGCAACAACACAATATTCAACGACAGCTGTTTCCGCCCACTTGGTATAAAGTAAGGCAATTAAAGACCTCATAAGAACACAGCTATATACAATTACAGTGTAATGTGAGGTTGCGGTGTTGGATCTGTATTTACATTTATACTGAATGGTGTTGGCCAACAATAGTGTAACATGATTCTTCCCACACTCAATATCTATTGACCGTGTAAGATTGCTTAGAGAGGCAAAATCTGTGGAAATTAGAGAAAGTCAGTCAGACTCTCTCTTTCTTTCTCTCTCCCTCAATTTTCCTCTTACAATCTCTGTCCTTGAGACTGGAGAATTATCATAAATGAATAAATAAATACTTGATATCAATGAATTAAAAGGTTTAGGTGTAGTCATGCAGACTCCAAACATTTAAATAGTCCTGTATTATAATATTTAAGCTTAAAATAGCTTATTCTAGAAGAAATGAGTGACAATAGCTCTATTCATGACACAGTGAAATGAGTTAACAACTGATTTGATCTCTGATGAATGTTTAATATGAACGTTTGACATATTTACAGCATCATAATTGCTGACAGTTGCCGTCAAACATACGGTGGGTGGAAAAGATGATGGAAACGTTTATGGGCTGCAGTTGTCTCCCACCTTTGGCTCTGCGCCTTCATTCCATGAAACATCCGCTTGTCCAAATGCTTGATGACCAGCCAGGCAGTTAACCTGGGATCTTCCTGTCCAAGAGGCAGGATAGCGGATCAAACAAATATCCGTACGGACCACCTGTGCAGCAGAGGCCAAAGTCCCACTCATGCATAAACACGGTTTATGATAATCCATGCTCATTGGTCTATGGATTTCTGTTGGATGGTGGCACAAAGTACTTAATCCTCTCTGTATAAAAAGTATTTTGTTTCTCTCCTGCAGTCCCTCCTGTTATCATTAAGTTCGAGGAGCCGCAGAAGTGGCACGACACGTGTATGGTCTTCACGGTACGTGCAAACCCCTTGCCCACCCTGCGCTGGTACTATAAAGGTGAGGAGATCAAGCCAACTGAATACGTCCGTCCAGAGATGGATATCTACCAAGACAATCTAGAGGGATGCCTCATGTTCAAAAACCCCACACACCACAACAATGGCAATTACACACTGGAAGCCAGCAACTTCCTGGGTGTGGCCGTCAAAACTGTGTACGCCCACTTTCTGCAGCCACCTTTTGATGGTACGTGACTTGATTACATCACCTGTTATTCTAAAACCTATAGTTATATAGTGTTTCCCAATGAGTAAACTGTCAAATGGAAATGTTTTTTCCCAAACCGTTATTATACCTGCAGAAGTACTATGTTGTTTCTCCACCAGTAGTAAATAAAAGTCAAGTTCTCTTATTCTGGGCAAGCGTTTCTATGATTAGAGCTGTTAGGTCACAGATGCCGTGTCGAGAAACAGAACAGACTGAATGTCGGTTAAAGGCCCTGCCTGAATTACTTATTAACACCCGAGGTGAGAATCCACCAGGTTTATAGATAAATATAGATATAGAGCCTCACTTGGAAAGTTCACATTTCTTGGGATGATGCTACAGTGACATAAGTGTGTGTGTGCGCACTATCATACCGAAAGACTTAGGTTCAGTCTGTGCTTAAAATAGATAAGTATAAGTAAATTGAAGGTGAACTTTGATATATATATATGTGTGTGTGTGTGTGTAGCATAACCTTTTTATAAAATTAATTAATGAGGTGATTATTATTATAATATATTACGTATTCATAATGATCATTACATTTTAAAATGTGTTACAATAAAATAAATGGCCATTTTAAATGTTAATAAAATGTAAAAATATTGAATTTTTTTACTATATTTATGATCAAATACAGTAAATGTCTTGGTGAGAATAAGATATTTTTTTTAAAAAACATTTTAATACTAAGCCCAAATTTTTGAGCATTAGTAGAGTATGATGAGCACTTATGATGTGTTTTATTACATTAGAAAAAATGTAAATGTAAAAATGTACTGTTTCCATTCATTTTCTGCTGGGTGATAGGCTGTGGCTTGTACATGTAACATGTATACATGCAGATCATATGATGCCCTCATGTCTGATTTCACGCCTATATAATGTTTAATTGTATGTTAAATATTGCAATGATTTCTCATATTAAATTCTAAAAGACTCAAATTTAACATGTAACATGTAACATGTATACATGCAGATCATATGATGCCCTCATGTCTGATTTCACGCCTATATAATGTTTAATTGTATGTTAAATATTGCAATGATTTCTCATATTAAATTCTAAAAGACTCACATTTGAACATTACCATAATTGCACAAGAATGCAATGAAGGGTAAATGCTGATCATAGTATAATAACATTTTAAAAATGTGTTTACCTTAGTCCTTAAAGCTGATCTCGACATATTCATATCTAGTAATTATATACCACTGTGTGTGTGTGTGTGTTTTTTTCCCCCTCTTTTCTCAGGAGACTACCTAGAATATGGTGAGTGTCCCTCTTTATTTGTTCGCTGCATGTATTTTTTGTAACTTATTTATTAGTTTTGATTATCATAAAACAAAGAATGATTTAGAAACAAGCAATTTGGTCTGTGCACTGAGCAAACAACTACCCTCCACACAATTACCTTGGCCTTATTCTCAGATGGCCGGGCGCCACAGTTGGGCATGCTGTTATTAGACCTGTTTTGTATTTTTGGCGTAATGTGACCGATATCTGTCAGTATGGGAGAAAAATCAGATCCTTTTCCACAAGAAACTGTCCAAGGGACAGTTATTGACCTTCACAAGAATGTTTCTTACACTGGTATCACCCTAGTTTACCATATTTAATCAAGTTGAGGCACAGAAACTGTACGAATGACAGATTGTTACTGTCAGAGCTCTAAATGAAGTTAGATGGCTGTAGTATGAAGTATCAGGCCGTACACACAGGCCCTCTGTCGAGTGAAAAAGAAATGAAAAATAAGAACAGCCTAAGGCTTTTGTTCAATCCTACATGAATTATAGCGGCAGCATAATCTAGGATCGGACTCCCTGTCAAAATGGCAGTAACCTTGCAAAAAACAGGTCTAATCAAACAGTATTTGCCCCAAGACATATTTAGCGAATAATCCCAGATGGTTCTCTTAAAACCAGGGTTGTCTAGTCCTGTTCCTGGAGGGCCGCCTTCCAGCAGAGTTTAGCTCTGGCACTAATTATACACACCTGAACCAGAAAATCAAGGTCTTCGTATACTAAAAACTTCCAGGCAGGTGTGTTGGGGATCAATTTAGCTTGAAGTGGCCTTCCAAGAGCAAGTCTTAAAACAGTTAGAGTGAACATACAATACATCTATCACCTTTTAAAGGCTGTTTTAATAACAAGTTTGTGGATTAGTAGTTAGTGGAAATTAATTGAAAATGGCATGGAGGGAAAATCAAATCTATGCTACTTATACAGTGGCTCTAAAATGTATTTAGACATTAAAGCCACAAATATAGTTTAAGCCATTTCAAATGATAAAACAATATCATGCATATACTGTACTTTTCTGACATTTTTGGTTGTCAAATGTCAAAATCTAACTACCACCCTACCTATTTACCCACCTTATCTATCTATCGGTCTTTCCTACCTAACCTTGCCTACCTTACCCACTACCCTACCTACAGTACTTATCCTACCTATCTACTTATTTACCCACCCTAACTACCCTACCTACCTATGCTTTCATATCATTTATTTAAGATTTTGATACAGCTTTTTTTAATCAGTATTTTAATATAACGAAAGGTATTTTTATGTCATCAGACCTATAATTTGACATTTTTGTATCAAATTTCTATAAAATTATAATTGTATTAATTTTATATACCATTCAAAACTCTTTTGTTAGTATTTTTTTTTTATTTCATAAAAGAAATGAATACTTCAGCAAGGTTGCATTTGAACTGATCAAAGCACAACACAGTAATGTACAGTATGTCCTTGTGGTATTATTTTATCTTCAGAAGGTTCAAAAATACATTCTTCTTCTTCTCTCTGAGCAACATTACACTTCACAACAATTGTTTGTTTTCTAGTGAGTCCGACTCCGACAGCTATTCCAACCATGACACATCGGCCTGAAGAGGACACATTTGGCGTGAGTGTTTTTTTTTTTTTCTCCTGAGATCGAAAGCACCCTTATGAAGTATAATGAGGTTTCTTGAACATCTTGTTCCCCGGAACACAAAGCAGTGGTGTCAAAAACAAACTATTTTAAACCATTTTCTTTTTGTGCTTTTTACCTCCTATCTGCCAGTTCCCTTGTGGCTTCTGTGTTTTACAGCTGCTTAAAAAAGTACTTTTGTTCATCTTTGTGCTATAATTGACTGGAAAGAGATTATATTCTCATCTGAAGGTTTTAATAGGGAATCCAGCGCAGACACAAAGAGTGAGCATGGCCCTCGATTGTTTGGAGGTCCTAATTACAGGGAAAAGCTTTTTTGCTTCAGATAGCTTTATTTCAGCACTTTGACTGCTTTGATTTATTTTTTATTGTCTTTATTTTGTGTTTATCTGGAGCATTTAGACATTATATTAAGTTGTACAGTTTGTATTTCCCATAAGGAAGTGTATCTTGGCTATAGCGATATCTCTGTCTTACAACACCTAACCTGAATTATTATTATAATAATTTTTTCCCTTTTATATGCTTTGGACTTATCTTTTCATGCAATTTATCAAAGCTATCGCTGCCATATGCAACTTATGACTCCAATTACATAAACCTCTCATGATTACGGCATCAACATCAATACAAATCATATAAACAAGTCAAGACACGCTTCATAGGATTCCTATAAAATTGCATTTTTTCCTCATGTGCCAGACACAAGAGATTAGATAGAAATATTTATTTGACACATTTTAAGTTGCTAGTTATGTCATTCTTGTACTGTAGTTCACTCAGTATTTAAGATTTAAAAAATACTTTTAGATTGTAAGTCATTATATTAACAAATTAGACATGTTTTGAGATTTAAGCTAAAGTTATATCATGCTGGCATGTGTTTTTACACTCTGTAGAATGTAAACAGAATGCAAATCTTCTCTATGCATACCCAGATGACCTACTATATTTGCCAAAATGTGCAACCAAGCATACGGTTTCCCACGATGCAGTGCGCTTGACTTGACCTTTCATTCCAGTGTGATTAATGAGAATGGAAGATACTTCTTACTATACTGAGTGCATTTTATTCACTGATAATTTTGGGGATTATTTCATATTTGTACACACAGGAGAACTTCTCACCAATCGTTTCTACTTCAAATACCTTGCCACATGAATTCGTTCTTGACCTCATTCTAATCTAAATAAATTAGGTTATCCATTTGCACAAAACATGTCTAAACTTGTTTTAAAATTATACTACACTTTTACTACAATAAAACCATGGTTAAGTATGCTAGCATTCAGTTCCAAACATATAGTAATCAAATATTACTGCTAACCTGCTAAAGCTTAGCTAAGTGCTAACTAAGTGTTTAGGTTTTCATAAATCTTTCTCTCATCTAATATTTTGATTCTTCAAATAAATTCATTGTTGTTTCCTGCTTCTCTAGGTGTCGATTGCGGTTGGCTTGGCTGGCTTCGCCTGCGTTCTCCTTGTCGTTATGTTTGTGCTAATCAACAAATATGGCAGACGCTCAAAGTTTGGCATGAAAGGTAAGCCAGTGTAAACTATTCAGCGGGAAACTTGGCACATTGTGTTATTAGTGAATAAGTGTGACATCAACTGACTCGTTTTTTTGTTTTTTTTATACCAACAACTGTGATTTGTAGGAAGAAGAGAAATGCTAAAACGCTATGCTAATTGTTCTATTTTAACAATTTGCTCTGACTCAAAATTTTGAGCTTCTTGGTCTTGTTTGACATTTCAAATTGTTCAGCAAGGCCAAATCAGGTTGGATTTAGCAAATGTTTCTTTGGGAGTTCAAACGTGTATGTACATCTTTAATCGTTCATTAAACTGAGTCCTAATGGCTGTCATGTTTACCGATTTCAAGGAATAATGAGCCTGATGGAGTTTCAGCCACGCTTTTGGTTTCTAAATAGGATTCATATGTTACTGTGCTGGATGGACCCTTGGGTTTGTGTGAAGTCCAAAGCCTATGCATTGCTGGCGAGCAGTTAGCGGATGCCGTAGTTAGCCGTCGCTTTGCTTACGTGCTGGGATGGCGGGATGCTAGGCTCAGTCATGCTTTCCTGATTCTCCGATGGGTTTGGCAGGGTTGTTGTTTTCCTCTCTCCTCTCAGAATCCTCCAAAGCTCGGTCGGTTTGGCTACCCGTGATGCATTTTGGCTGCTTTTTTAGCCGTAGCAGTGAGAAACAACCCTGTTTTGCGTCCCAGCTCTGACATGAAACCCAGAAATTTTGAATTTTCCCCCTTGACATTTTAGTCGTTATGAATATGAGTCATCTGGATGTCATATAGTGGTTTAGTAATGAACGTTACGTTGACATGTAGGCTCGTGTGGAACCGTGCAACACCAATTACACTATAACCAACACAAATGCTGATGTATCAAAGGGATAATTAATGTGATGCTTTCAGTCCCTGGAGCCTCTTGCCATGTTGTATTTTTCATTCAACATCAACTGGAATGTAATCAGTGGCTCTGTCTGGTGGTAACGGTGTCAGAGTACCCATAAGCCCCTTGTACGGCACAGACAGAGCTCAAAATGAATGCGTGCCGTGTTGGCTGACTCTGTCTTGCCTTGGCACGATGCCACGTTCATTGACTTTCTCCGTTTCACTTTGGTTCCCACGGGGACATTCTCCCCCACCTCCCCTTTTTCTACCGTGTTTTACAACCGCTACCCTTGTCTCTTCTCTCCACCAATCCCTTTATACTCTCCCACCCTTTTCCGTCTGTTACCCCCCACTCTTGTTGACAGAAAGCGAGAACTCTCAATCCTTTTTTAACAAAGCTAATTAATTGGAGATTAAACCGATAACGTAAACGGATGTGGAATTAAGCAAAAGAATGGAGGAGGGAGGAGAGCTGTGGATGGTGCTGGAAGAAGTCCGGCTGCCGGTTCCGGCTTGATCCGACTCGTTCCGGCTGTTTGGGTCTCCAGCAAATTACAGGAAGATGATTGTTGTGCCTTGGTTTGCTTGTACCCTGTGGTTCAGACTCTAGAAAGAAACAACATCCATATATATTTTCTTCTTTTATGAGAATACAAAGCCGTGGTTTATTGTTGGATATTAGGTTTCATAATTTGCATTTGGTACTTTCTTAAGTCTCTTAATAGTTGTTAAATATATATAACATTGAATGTTATTGTGCTTATGGACATGCTGTTTTTATACAATTATATATAAATATAATTGTAATTTATATAATTACATTTCCTTTTATTTTATAAAATTATAATTTTACTTTTATTTTGTTTATGGTATGAAATCAATTGCATGTGTCATATTGAAATAATAATCCATATAATAATTCATAATTTAAGCAGTTAAATGTGATTAATACTGTAACAACCTTGTATTGTTCTTAATTGAAATTATTCATAAAATGCAAGAATCTGAAATTCTAAATTTATATTTTTAGATAGATAGCAGTTAAACTTGTACTATAATGTGCATAATACATTTTGAGTAATTAAAAAAATAACATGATACTGCAGTAATTAATATTTAATGACTGCTTTTTATATATTTAAGAATTTATATATTTTAAATATTCATATAGTACATTTAATATTCTGGATAACTATATATTGTATATTTATAAATGCATATATATTTGCTGTTTGTTGATTTGTGAAATAAAAACAAAATTAGACAGCTTTACCACAATCCTCTTATTCTGCTCAATGCTGCTATAGTATCAAACTTCATTTCTTGGCCTTGAGCCTACTTTGGCCCTGAAGTCTGACCTCAAAGCAGCAATTGCCCGGGGATAAAATGTGGCCTGCTGTCACCCTATTCAGCGATTTTATTATTCCTTTATTCAAAATCAAACAGTAGCCCTTTCTCCCCGACTGTCTGAGCTGAGAGCGGTGGAAAAAGCTGTTTGTACTCCGGTATTGAGACTTTACATTATTCTTTTGGTTCTCGTCCAATGCGATGAATGAGAGTTGTTCATATGAACTGAGGCGTAAATAATCTTAATCTACTCCTGTGGTGAAAAGAAAAAGATTCGGTCCAGGGAACGCACAAAGTCCTTCAAAAAACATTAGTATTTTTCTGAAGTACTTGTAAATGAAGCTGTTCGGGGAGATAGCGCTTTTTGTCTCCATTTTGGATGTTATTGGAGATACATCGCTTTCCGTTGTGTCCTCAAATGCTTCCTGGTGGAGATCGAAGCAAAGATATCTGGAGAGATCTGGGTCCAGTCTTTGTTCATCTGCAAGTGCTACCTGGCATCGCTGGCTCTCTATAGCAGGACCGCAGGGTGTTTAAAGCACCCCACCTCCTGATTCTTATTCCAGCCCGCATCTTACGTCTGAGTTAAACTTTCTCTGAGGGCTCGCAGTGAGATCCCATTATTACCATCTTAAATCTGACAGCAGGGCTCTCACACAAATGGAAAAGGCTTTTTTTTCTCTCTCTTTCTCTTAGAAGTCCTTACATCTGATAAAGAATACGTGTGTAAAGTATATGTGTGTGTATATGAGAGATCTTTAGCTCCAGTGCTTGCGTTCATCCTTCTGGTTCAATAAAATAGACAGCCGTAGTTCTGCACTTCCAGACTTCATTTCTGTGGAAGTGGAGCTCAAATGCTTTGCTTCAGGTTACTTGTGGCAGTCTATTTAATTTGACTCAAAGCAAATTGCTCATTACAGACTTAGTGATCCCAAAACATCAATAGCACATCGCACTTCCTGTGATTTACGTATACTTGCTTGATTTTTGTTTCTTTTTTTAACTCTTTTGTGGCAGTTTTGCCCTCAAAGGCTTCCTGTAGTGTCTCAGTCAATTAAAAGTGTGTTTGAAATGGATGTCGCTCCGCTTTGTATGAAGAATGATCAACTTAACCCCATCAGAGATCTCTTATAAGTCTAAGGCGTGAATTCATGAGCCATGGATTATTATCTTGTTTAATGAATGATTTGGAGGTTCATTTATGTGATGCTTAATTGTTGTGGAGAAATAATGGCATGTGAGAGCTATTATATTGTTCTAAGAATTTTTTTTTTACCAGTTGTATACCTAATAATATGAAATTAATTGTAATATTAATACTATTAATATTGTATACCAAATAATATTAAACTTCACTAGTTTTTTTTTCATAATTTCATGATTTATTATTATTATTAATTCTGTGGATGTTGTTTATGCTAAATGTTTATTTATTTATTTTTACTTATCACAGGTTTAAGTAACATCACATTGCTTATTACATTTTGTTTACAGATAATGATGATGATGAAGATGATGATGATGATGATAATTATTAGTATTAGAAGTATTATCGCTGTTGTTGCTGAGTTTATTGCAATATAGAATTTTAAGCGATGAATTTTAAAATGATATTATATAATAAGATAATTTATAATATTCAGTTGTATATAACAAGAATGTGTTTATTTATTTAGTTAGTTAAACGATTTAAAATCTTTTTGATGAGGGTTATAACCCTATATGGCCAAGGTTCTGTGTTGTATTGATGAGAAACTTCAAATTAATTTCTGCAGCAGGCAGTTGTTTGGTCCCTTTTAAAATATGTTAGCATTTATGCTAGTAGCACTGACAAAAACAACACATGCCGAGTTAGTTCATCTTAAGCTTTAGTTCTTTCAGAGATTGACCCATGAGCAGAAATGACAAATGGTTCTGTAGACCTTCTAGTTTCCTCTCCCTCATCTATACTGCTCCAGTGCACCTAATGAGAGATTGTGTGCTAGCAGCAGCCTGATTAAACTTCAGCTAGTGTGACACCAGCTGGAGATTGTTCACTCTGTGTTTCTTCTTCTAACATGCAGTATACTTGATTTATTTCTGTGTTCGGGTTATAATTACCGATCCTTTTGAAAAGCATAATGAAGAGGAGATGAGGAAGACGACCAGTGTGCGACCTCATTTGTTCTCATTGACAAGGGTGGTAATCGGTGATCGATCGTAGATGGCTGAACTGTAGTGGCTACAGAAACCCAATCTCCCCCAATACATACAAACTTCAGCTATCCTCAGTTCTGGCCTTGCTGCTGCACAGAAGTGATTTGATTCTGACCTCACCAGGTGTAGTGCTGAGTTTACTTTACAGTGAAATCTGCCATATAAAGCATTTCTTCATGTTCCGCCTTTGTAGCTGGGAATGACCCATTTTATTGTCGCACCGTCAAACAAATGTCTTTCTTGAGGTCCTTCATTTGTTCTTTATACTTGCGTTGTCTTCCAACTGCCTTCCGTTCTTTTTTCCCTTACCCTTTGCAGCTTTTTTTTTTCATTGTGCCTTCCCTGTGTATTTTCCCTTTCTTTCTTTCTTTCTTTCTTCTACTACTTTTGTACTTTATTTTTCTCTTCCATGCCCCTTCCAAATTATTTCTTCCTTCTTTCCTATTTTTGTACTTTGTTTTCCCCTTCCTTCCTTCCTTCCTTCCTTCTTTCCTTCCCAATTTATTTTCTAACTAACTACAAACTTCCAACATATTTCCTCTTCTCTTCCAATTTTCCATCCTTTCTTCTTCCCTATTTTCTTTTTGCCTTAATTCCATCTTCCTTCATTCTTCCTTCTCTCCTACTTTCTTTCTATTTTCTTCCATCATATTCCTACCTTCATCAAACTTATTTTATGTCTATTGTTTTTCAGTCTTTATTCTTCATTTCTTCCTTCCCTCCTTTTTCCAACCAGGTCTCATAAAAATGCGTACACTTTTTGTGCAACAGTTTTTTGAAAGAGAAATGTCCGGTGAGTGGTGCTAAAACATTGGTCTATACACATGAACCCTGGCACATTTTTATTACGTTGATATAGGTACATATTATTTTTTTTGTTATATATCCGTGGACTGTTGCTAAAAGTTAAGGCTAGATAGTGTTAACAAATGCAAAACTGATTAAACTGCATTTATTGATACAACTGTGTCATTTCAACTTCCTTTTAGACAGATTTGAATGGTTTTGTCAAACCGTAGTTACACAGGATTCAAACTGGAGCTCCTTGCCTCTCAAGTACATCTCTATACTCCATGAGCTACCGAACAAACTCAACATCTATGAAAACCCATAGAAATGAAGCTAGCTATGTGTGATGCTAACGTTCACACACATTAGTTTTCAAATCCCCCAGCATATTAATATTGTTTTGAAGTCATAACTTGATAGTCTTCAATCAATTGTGCGATAAATATGCTTTATTTATTAAAACTCTTTAAATTTGTGTGAAAAAGAATAAAAGGTGTCAGAGTTTTACTGCCTCTAGTGTTCATTTCTTTTGGAATCTGCAGTGATATGTACTTATTGGTACATATTTTGTGTCTCGCTAAAAAGTGCACCCAGGTACGTTTATGCCATGAGACCAGGTAGCCTTTTTCCGTACTAATATCTTTGCCAAAGCTTCATTACTACTTCCTTTTTGTCTCCTTTTCACTATAAACCTACTTACGTTTTGTGCAAGCACGTGAAATCCTCATGATTTATGGTTACACAGTGGAGACTACAAAGACTACAGGTCTCATCCATTTGTTTTTGATTCTTGGTGGGCTTGGAATCACATTCATATTTTACGTGTGTCCATTTTTATCTGATGTAACGATTCCAACTGGCTGTGCTATTTCAGAGTTCAGCACCTTCCCTTTAGGGAATGCAGAGATTCATCTGGCGATATAACATCAGAAGGGGAAGCGAGGAAAAAGAGGCTTTTAAAACAAAAAGAGCAGGACAAGAGAACAAATGATTCTATTAAGCATCCGTTGCTTGTCGTCCTTCAACGATAGATTCCCTGCCAAAAGGGCGAATGGAATAAAATTCTTTTTTTTCCCCCCTCTTAGCAGTGGCCTTGTATCTAAATAAAATCTCAGTCTTTGCCCAGGAAGCTTTAGGTGAGGCTTTACTTTGAACCAGGACAGTGTAATGATATTAGCGTTACGTAATTATAAGACAAATGCAATGTTTTCCATCTTTCCAGAGCACTGAGTGTGACGTTCTTGGTTTTTCTTTTCAGTGAAGGTTATACATCTGTTATACTTTTGGTGTCTGCATCTATTTAAATTTACAGAAGTGATTTAATAAACATACACAATCAGAAACAAAGGTATGAAAGCTGTAACTGGGGTTAAAAGGTCTATACCAGTGTACCTTAGTACAACAGTCTGCCGTTTGAAAAGTCTATTTCTGAGGTTGTAGAAAGCATATTGAATTAAACTTAAGTGTCTACTTTAATGTTTCAAATAACTTTTGTAAAATTAAAACGTCAAAATATGGATAAAATAATCTACCATCATAATTCAGCATAACATACACTAAGACATTTAATTCTCATCCAAATATATAAAAGATTTATATTAAATTTATTAAGTCACTCAAGTCACTTTTATTTATATAGCGCTTTTAACAATACAGATTTTAGCAAAGCACTGAACATTAATAAGTAGGAAAAATACAGTGATGGTAATGTATTACTTTAAATTGCTAATAATAATTTAAAAAAATGTCAAAGTTTAAGGGCATTCTTAAATTTTCTGTCTTTAAGTTAAGCTGTCTTGCATTTTATCAATCCAAACGATGGATATTATTAAAAAATATGGAGATTAGCAGAAATAACAATGTAACCTCTTATTTATGTAAGATAAGCATTAAGCTGTTTATGTTTTATGTATATTTTATGTTTGTAGTTTTAGGCCTAATACATATTTAAAATTCATAAAATATGAATGTTGTGTGATTATTACTTATGATATACTGCTATGGGGCTAAATAAGTGAACAACCCTGCAAATGAATGCTTAAATGTTCTGTATACCTGTTCAGGCAAAGTGAGTACAAATACAGAAATTCTGCTCACAGCTAGGCCCAACGTTGCAATGTTACAACATTTCCCTAAAATATATTTGTCCTCTGACAAAATATATGGTGTTATAAAACATTTTTATAAATTATTTTTATATTTATTATACAGAATAAAAGTAATTGCACTGCATAATAATATTTATAATATAAAGTAGTGTTAGATCAGTTAGATCAGATCAGCAAAATGTGCTGCATTTTGTGGAGTTTATTTTGCTCCCTTGCAGCTCTATTGATGCTTCTTTATAGCAGAAGGTGCTGTGGCCAGTGGTATCTACACCTTGGTGCCAGTAGTTACCCCATTTTATATCAGTGGTTTCTCGTTTTGACTTCACATGTTAGCTTTGATGAGTGTACCATGGGACTAATTGTGCCAGACTTCTTAAAATCTCTATCAATAACACGCTTTCAATTTACTGCCACCTCCACCTGCTTCTCTGGCCGCTTGCACACAGAGTCGGTTCTCACTTTCTCCACAGTTGATTGGAGTTGCCAGTGATGGCCTGAGCTGCACTGTCATTTGTCACTGTCCATTTTTGTGCAGTGTCTACCTCTGCCTCCGATGACCCCCGGCGCATGAGAGCAGGCACCTGCGCTCTGAGGAACTGGGCTCCACGTGTCAGCCGGTGAACTGGAGCTGCCAGAGCAGGGGCGGGGCCTGACAGACAGCGTATTAAACTCTGACACCCACACCACGACTCTCTCCCTTCCCCTCTGTGACTAACCAACCGCTTTCAGACCCCAGCACCTCCACCTTGTCTGCTTCGGTCGTCTTCAGTCTATCCTGGTCCCCATCACCATGACACTTTTCCTTCAGCTTCCTGATGCTGTGTGCACTCTCTTCTCCTTTCGTCTCACCCACCATCCCAAACGTCTGTCACAAGGGTTTTTTCCTTTCCTTTGTGCACCATTACCTGTGTAGCGCCGAAGGGCGATTAGTACACACCAGTGAAACAAAGTATATCACTCCTGACTGGCTCTCAGCCATGAAGCCTGACCCAGAGGAGAGAGGAGTGCTGATGCAGATCCAAAACATAGCTGAATACAGTTCTGTCAAGGATTTTGCATGTTTTAACATGTAATATCTACTTTATCAATCTATCTATCTATCTATCTATTTTTCTATCTTTCTATCTATCTACTGTATCTATGAGTTTATGTAATACTATCTATCTATATGAGTTTATTTATTTCTATCTATATGAGTTTAATGTAATACCATCTGTCTATCTATCTATCTATCTATCTATACAGTATCTACTTTATCTCTGTCTGTAATTAGAAGATTGTGTTGTGTTTATGCCAGAACTTTAAATTATAAATTAAAAAATGAAGAGCACTGATCAATAACCAGGATTAATATCATATAATAAGGCATTTATATTGTTTTGGCAGACACTTTAATGCAGTCAAATGGTCATCGATTGAATATTTAACAGTCTATTGAAGACTGACATGCCTTTATGTCTTATTTTAAAAGCAATGAATATGTCAAACCAGCCAAACATATAAATATATACCAGCCAAATATATAAAGCATGTAGAAAAATCTGAAATAAAATGTTTTATTCAATAAAATGCAAAGCTGGAGTGATTTATCCATCCAGTTACATATACAGGTCAGCCCGGCAACATGGGTAGAATGCTGCCAAGAAGCTATGCATTAAACTAGACATGTCCCGCTGTATACATCAGAGCGAAAATCTCCTTGAAGCCAGATGTACATTTGTATGAAATAAGAAAATGCTGCATTAAGATCAGCTCCTTCTCAGATCTTTCTATCTCCATGTGCAGGGCTTAAGAAGTGAACATGGCACCGTTTTCCATCGCCCGCAGGCCTCGTTCCCATCTGCCATCGTTTCTTTGCTCTGAAACAAAACAGGAGCCCCTCAGACCCTTTTATTTATTTACTGTATGGCAGTTAAAGATAGATGAGAAGAACCCTGGAGAATCTGGCTCCACTCCACTGTCACTGTCCTAGAAATAGAACAGAGCGATGAAGGGGCAGAGCCTTCGTAATCGCCGAAGTATCAAAAACAGGGCCCCAATGAAAAGACGGCCAACCGAGGAGGCTTCTGGGACTCCTCGGGCGAGCTACTCCATCTGAGCTTCTGCCAGGGTCGTCCTGGGAATGTGTTGGCACTGCTTTTGCAGGGCTTGACTGCTCGTTATTTCTTAGTGCATACATACAACAAAAAAATGATCTCTTTCAGATTTGGAGCATTGACTGATGCCGACTAGGGAGTGTTTTTATTTTTTGTTCCCATGAGGAATTCAGAGGGAGTTGCATCAGCAGAAAGAAAACTTGCGAGTTGGCTAAGTTAGCACATTTTCTGAGACTTTTTACGAATGTAATTTCTTACTACTAAATTGGTTTGTTTTGAAGTGTACATTTGTAGTGTTGGAAAGTTCAGTTCATTCTAAATGGTTCTCATTCTAACATGTAGCACTGGAAATCTGATTCGTTTCAGTGAGTCATTTCATTCTAAACTGTTTCCATTATTTTATGTACTGTTGGAATGTTGTTTGGGAATCAGGTAATTCTAAATCATCCTCTGGCTTATATATAACAATCATGTCTCTTTTGTGTAGTTGGAATGTTTGATTCATTCTAGTGAATCGTTTGTTTAAAATCGTTTTCTCTCTCATATCGAACAGGTAGTTGGGACAGATGAATGGTCTTGGAAATTCAGCACTTTTTTTTGCTATGCTAAAATGTAGCAGATAATGAGGCACTTGAGTTTACTTATGGGGTAAGCAGTGCGGCTGCTGCATTTGATATGCTGTTTGTCATAATTTGTGGTTAGGGTTTTTTCGCTTGCATCAAGCATTTTTTTTTTCTCAGCATGCGGATAAGAAAACCGTTTTTCCTTGCTGTTTTTCTTGCAGTATAACTATGAAGTTTGTAGTATGTATTCTTACATGTGTTTATTATACACACAAACACACATGCATGTTGGTTTTTGTGATTTATGGGGACTCTCCATAGGTGTAATGGTGTTTATACTGTACAAACTGTATGAGCTATTGTCCTACACTGACCCTACACCTAAACCTACCCCTTACAGGAAACTATGTGCATTTTTAGATTTTCAAAAAACA
>JAUMHE010000085.1:5829352-5847157 GCA_032359235.1 Enteromius mattozi | reverse complement strand
TTAGTAACGATTAATCGCATCCAAAAGAAAGATTTTTGTTTACATAATATAATGTGTACTGTCTATATTTTATTATGTACTGTATGTATAAATACACACACATAGCCTGTATATATTTAAGAAAAATATATTATGTTTATATATTAAATGTATTTATATATAATATAAAATATAAGAATAGAAATATATAAATGTAAATACTTGTAAATATTTAAAAATGCATACTATGTCTGTTTATTTATATATACATAATAAATATACACAGAACACATACATATATTATGTATACAAAGCTTTTGTTTTGCATGCGATTAGTAGTTTGCGATTAGTATCTCTAAAATATTATATATATAGGTTATATATGTACGTGTGTGTATGTGTGTGTCTGTGACCGTGTTTATATTATATTATATATTATATTTAAATATAAAAATGTTTTCTGTTTATTTTATTATTATTATTATTATTATATATAATGTATAGGAACGCTAGAGACACAAGGTGTCTAATAGTGTAAGTGTATTTTTCCTACACAACAATAATTATATATCATCAGCATATATCATCTGTGTTGCAAATATAGGTCCAGCTTGCTATAGATAATATATAATAATAATTGGCAAAACATGTATGCATTTAAGGGAGAAGAATGTTTTCCTTTAAATATAAATTTCTATATATTTTAATGTATAATTATGAAAAAAATAGAATGATACAATTAAAATTAAAAATCTAAATAATAATATAATAAAAACAAAATAAAATAAAATATTAATACATTTGATCTGAAACTGAAGCATATAAGGAAAGATAAGTGTGTAATCCCACTACAGTTCTGTCTGACACACACGTATCATGCACTCTCAAACACATTGCACAAATTGTGTGACATTGCTGTGCTATATGCAGCAAGGTGATAATTTATGTTAGAGTCTGCATGTGTAATGCATGTCTTCATGCAGGATTACCGTAGTTATTTTCAGTGCTAATTAACAGCGGTGTGAGAACTTCCTGTAAGCTGTATGATAATCAGCCCAGAAAGGAGAAGCACATCATCCGTGTTTAAACAACAAAGCAAGCCAAGCTCATTTTTAATGTTTTTACACATGGCTCCAGGTATTTGCAATGATTTAAAGTGTTTTACAAGAGTAGTTCACCCATAAATGAAAAGTCTGTCTGTACACATTTCATTTACTCGATCCAAACCTTTTTTTTCTGCTTAAGTTAAACAAAAAAATAAATGTTTAGCAGAATGTTCAGAAATGCGGACTTTCATCTAAGTTCATTGACTAGGTTTGAGCATTGCACCGAATTGTAGCATTATTTGTTTGAAAGTTACTGTCATTATTTCCAGTCGTATTGTTAGCAGTCTGAATTCTGGCAAGTAGCAACTGTCTTTGTGAAGATTTTGCTGGTTCTCTTCCGCCCATCTCACAATCTTATTAAACCGACTTTGTTCTTCAGATGCAGAGGTAGAAGAAAAGATGAAATAATGTTTCCGTGTAGGCAATAAATAATATTGGCCTTGAGGCTTTCATTGTTCAGGAAGGTGGAAGAAAAACATAATTTATCACTGAAATGTGCTTTTTAAAGTGTTTTATGTAGTGCTCAGTCCCAGCGGAGAACTCAAACAAAACAGAACTCAACACTTAAAGCATTCTGACAAATGATGTTTAACTAAACAAATTTCGGGAGGAGCACGTTCGAATGTTAACCAGCTGCAGACGATCTCCCTATTATCTAATAACCCTATCAGAACGTAATCCTGCCCTTTATATACCGCTAACTTCCTCTCCCTAGCATCTTTGTTCTTTGCATCCCCCCGCCTCCACTTACACCGCCTAGTGGAAACCGGGTGTCGGTTCCCGGCCAGAGGAGAACTGGTCCCCGCTAAGCCGGGTTCTCCCAAAGTTTTTTCTCTCCCCAGTGGAGATTCTTCCTTGAATACCTATGTTTATTTTATTTATATATTTATGCTCTGTTCATAGTTTCTTAAGTGTATTATTTGGAGTATAGTTGTGTACATGATTCCTATTTATTTATTTGGAATACTGTTGTGATAATCCAGATTTGTATTTCTTTCTTTATTTATTAAGAATACTGTTGTAATAATCCAGATTTACTTATTTTTATTTTCATTTATTCATTTTTTTTTATTTTATTTGTTTATGGTCTTCTTAAGGGATGGTCCTTTAACATAAATGAAAAATTCTGGGCCAAACACAGTTGTCTTGGTCCAAAGAGAAGATGACAAGAGGAGGAAGTCCTGTAGAAAAGGGATGACTCGATGCCCATTTTCTGTTTCGGCTGCTTAAACAAATTGTTTCCTGCATTTTATTGATAGAGTTCCTAACTCAAAAGGCCAAAAGGCAACAGCAAGTGAATGCGATCTTCAATTCACCGTGCCAGCTGTATAATAGGATTTTGAAAGTGCCATTTGATATGCTTTATGTATTTATTTTGAAGCGCATTAGCAGCGGCGTCTGACCTTGCGCATCTCTAAGTATAACCTGAAGATATTAAGGAGGAATTTTAAAGAGCGCTGTTACTCTCAAGCTTAAAACGTAACATTGTTAATGCAACTTTAAACAGAGCTAATTAAAAACAACTTTTCCAATTTTGTGGATAAAATGAAGAGAAGATTGGATGGCTTGAACATGCATCTTAAAATTGCTATTTTTATTAATAGTATTAATGCACCTACAAGTTTTTGTTTAATGGACTTTTGGAGTTAATTTTATTAGTATATAATATAAATTATAATCATATCAATATTATTAAGGTGATTTTTTTAAAAGAACGGGTAATTGTGTTAATACTTTTTCACCTTGCTAAGACTCCTTTTAGTATTTACAAAAAAATATTTTAATGGTCCTTTTGGGACTTTTAGACTTTCCAATTAAGGAAAAGAAAAGTATTTTAATGACCCAATTAGCTGCAGGGGTCATTTGACACTTAGCTGAACGTCTCCTGCTGTCTTAAAGGCTAAAGCTGATTAAGACTTTTTCCCAAGATTTCCCCTTAAATATGTCACAGAAGACCACTGTTATTGTCTCGAAATAATCTCAATTTATAGCTATGAAAGCGATTGCGGCTGCTCATTACATTTGGATTTCAGATTGAAGTTCACAAAGAGCAGTACAAAATCTGATAAAGACCTTTTCATTTGGCAGTTCAACTAAATTCCAAATGAAACCTTGATGACGACTTTTATGCTTCCTAATGAAAGAAAGTTGGTACATATTTCAAAATATTCAGCTCATTTTTTAATGTATTAGCCTATTTGTTTACTTGTTTATCTTTCAATATGACTTATTTACCCACTGTCATGATACCTGCCAAAAGAGATACACTGTACAAAATACAATGTAAAGCTTTCTTTATGTACTTTGACCTCTGTTTAAATGTGATAAATATATAAATAAAAGAATAACTGGGACTGTTTGTCCACGTTCAGTTCAAACCACTGGCTGACCTTGTGTCAAGACGTATGACCTTGTGAACTAAATGGCCTTGTGAATCTTCCTAAGAGAATTCCAAGGTAAAACCGACTGTCAGGATCCAGAGTCTTGAATGACAGAATGACTGTTCCTGCATGTTTTCAGCATATATTATGTTGTTGAACATTCAATACAGTTAAATGCTAGCTCGCTCATTCAAGGCTTAACAGACAGGACTTTTTTTTCCCCTACTAGCCAGTTAGGCCAATAGGTCAAACCTTTACTTGCTCAAGTGACATTTTCAGTGGCCCTGAGGCACAAATGTGAAAAATACTGTTTTCTTAGAATTACTTTGAGTGTATGTATGTGTATGAACATTAAGACAACAACTTAAAATGGTAATTTACAACATAGTTTGAAAATATAAATATTATAAATAATATTAAAATAATATTAATACTACTAAATATTATTAATATTAATACAATAAAAAAAAAATATATATATATATATAGAGAGAGGTACAGAAGATAGATAGATTAAACATTGTTTAATTTAACTTAATTTAATTTTATTAGTTTTATTTAATTTTATTTTACTAAATAAACAGTGATAAAAGACATGGAATAATGTTGGCATAAAACTGACTCCAGAAATGCTGCAATGACTGTATTGGCTGGTTCAGAAACACTCTCACAATGGCCATCAGGCCATATTTATTGTCAAGGCCTGTCATTTATCTATTGCCAGCTTGGAGGCCCAAAACTGAAAGTGGGTGTTTTTTTGTTACTCCACTAAATGAGCCGATGATGGGACTTTGGGAAACTTGGGGAGTCAGTGTTTACCATGGCCCAGGGCCATGGCAGCTGAGGCTTCTGGGGTTGAATCTGGCCGAGGCGTTTAATGTGTGACCAAATGACAGAGAAGACCTCAGAGGCCAGTCGCAGCTTTAAGAGATAACGTTTATTCTGACAAATGAGCCTGCCCGCTTTTCCCTCTCAGATGTATTACGCTGCATTCATTTTCCATTAAGCAACCAATGTCATTTTGTGTGATGGCTCTCTTTTTCTCTCTGCAGGACCCGTGGCTGTGATCAGCGGTGAAGAAGACTCCGCCAGCCCCCTCCATCACGTCAATCATGGCATTATAACCCCGTGTACCCTAGACGCTGGGCCAGACGCCGTAGTGATCGGCATGACCCGTATCCCAGTGATCGAAAACCCGCAGTATTTCCGGCATGGGCACAACTGCAACAAGCCCACAACTTGTAAGTACCAAATAGGCAACAAGACTGTTCATTTATTTATTTATTTTTTATGTCTAGATTTCTTATGCATAATCATCTGCAATATTTAATCTTTAATATTTAATCTAGAAAACATTTAATTTTCATTTGTGTTATCTTGCATTGATAACAAGCCACTACAAGCTTTCATGGTTGCCAGATATAAATCCCCCGATCAAGGCTTTTATCTTAAATCGATACATTTTCTTCCTAGTGCTAAAATGCTTAAAATGATATCTGAACCACAAGCCACTTTTTGTTATATCCAATAAGAACTGAAAGTATCAGTGAATCAATTAATGAATCAATAAATTGGATAAATTTGAATCATCTATCAATGAATTAATTCAATCAGAAATCAGTGAATCAATTCAAGCATTAATAATTAAATTAATTCAATATATTAATTGGTAAATCAGTACTTATGACAATCAGTGAGTCATTTGAATCATGTGTCGAATAATGAATCAATGAACCAATTCAATTATGAATCGGTAAATCAATCTAATCATGAATCATTGAATTAATTCAATCAGTTAATTGGTGGTATCAGTAGATTTGAGAATTAGTGAGTTGTTTGAATCATCTTTCAATTATCCAAAGAATTCAAATTTGAATCTTTAGATTTTTGTATTTTTATTTGAATATGTAGACTATGAATTCCTACTGCCTGCCAACAGCTATTTTTCGTAATCCGACTTTGTTCCACACAGCAGGTGGCAGACGTTCCCGGGCTCTTCATTGCCCCCTTGAGTACTCTTCCAAACAGAACTGATTCAATTAAAGTCTGCAGACTCCTGCCATTTGAAAAGCCTATGAAAGTATACTTATTACAGTGAGTGGCAGCGACATTGACAGTGATTTGTGGAGTTTCTGTCCTTGCCTAAATTTTTACAGTGTACTCAGGGAGTGCGTAAATCTGCTGCCCCCCTTAGCAAGACTCATCATATTTTAGTGCACCTACTGTACAGTCATTTTTCTAGAGTAAATTGAACTTGGGTTTATATTTAGGTCAGCTGCAAATTCCCTCATGTGCCTTAAAGATTGAATTCTAGACTAAAGCATATGTATGCTTGAGAACGAGAAGGTAAAGTGGGAAAAGTATAACTTTACGATAACTTTGTTTAAGAAGAACTGGAGTGAAAGGGAGCAGATTTTTGTGCTTTGAAATACTCATTTGAAAAATATAGATATTAATGCAGAAAAACACATTTATGTGTAATAAATAAAATATAAAACATTTTAATTAATATTTTATATGAGTATTTTTCAAAAAATAAATCCTTTTACATAGACTTGAATAGTTATATTCCGGATAAAGTTTAATTTAATCTGCTTTAACAAGGATCTCTCTAATTCATATGGTAATTTTAATATTGTGCACAATTGGCAAACCTTCTGATTTCCACCTGAGAAAAGGATTCACACTAGTCCTTTTGGGGCGCCGATGGGTTTTCTCTTCCACACGGCCTTGATCCGGACTAATCTGTGAATTATCTGTCTTTAGGATTTTACATTATTCTGGCGCTGGCAGACTCTATTCCCTCAACGCATCCATTCTCTCTGTTCTATTCTCTCTGTACTTCCTATGAGCTTTTCCATGATTTCCAAATCTAGCCAAAATTGGATTCTCAGCAACATGCAGGGAGAAAAACTGCGCTACCTTGTGTTTCCGGGCACCATGTGCTTCTGATCTGCCTGTTCCTGCTCCAGTGTGGAGACAATCCCAAACTAAGCGAGCTTTGTTAAATCGGCTTAATTTTATCGGCCTCTAAAGATGCGATTCTGGTTCTCCAGCCTCTTTTGAACCCCCCAAAAAAGTGGCAGAGTATCTTCGGTCATATTGTGCTGCTTTGTTGCCTCATAATCAAATAAATTTGATTTGTTTGTGGGTAGAGACATGCAACTCAGAAGGGATATCACTTTTGAAGCACCTGGAGGCAACCAAGAAGATTAATTTAATTCATCTGAGCCAAAGCAATAACAACACTGCTGATTGCATGAGGTGTCATTGTCGTGTCCGAATCCTGAATCTTATTTTCTTCTAGATTTCTTTCTTTTTACTGAAAATAACTATTTTTTTCTTTTAGCACTGACATTGTTTTGCAAATGGTTGTAAATGTTAAATATATATTATATATATTGGTGCTAATAAATGATTAATCGCAATTAATCGAACCCAAAATAAAAGTTTTAGTGCACATAATATATGTGTGTACTGTGTATATTTATTATGTATATATATATTTATATATATATAATATATTGGAACATACAGTATATTATGCAAACAAAAACTTTTTATTTTTGGATGCGTTTAATTGCGATTAATTGTTTGACTGCACTAATACAGGATATATATATATATATATATATATATATATATATATATAATTTCTGTTAAATGTACTTTAAACATTGGCGGTTTGTCAAAGTTGTTTATTAGCCTTTACAAGGATCCTAATTGTTCACATTTCAGTGAACTCGGATACCAAAAGAGGAAAAAAAATGGAGGGACCCAGATGAAAAACGACAAAGCCGTAGGCAAACAAAGCCAATATCCGCTGCTCCATGAAGCTGATACACAATCAAACAGTGCCTGGTGGCTATGGAGAAGCACATGGATGGGTTGTAAAGCTGCTTGATTTGTCATTTTGTACTTGGAGAGTGGAGGACGTGGAAAGAATGAGGTATCAGTGGCAGTGGATGATGACTTGAGCCGGTGTAGCTTAGTTGGCAGACCGTAAAATGTCGAATTTAATTAGATTCATTCCTTGTTCTGAATGTTTTGTTGTGGTGGTCTGGTGGTTAAGAAGCTGGGCTGATAACCAAAAGATTTTAAGTTTGAAAACTACAGCTACAGAAGAAATGGATTCCACCATCCCTCTATAGTCTGTACCCCGACTAACAGATGGTTCTGAAAATAATGAGCAGCCCTGTTTCCCTAAACCCCCCCACTCCACACACAGACTAACTTAGTAAGCCAGAAAAATCATATTAAGTGTGGAAAAAACATAAATATGTATTATAAACACCTAGAGTTATGCTTTAAGAACTTCACAAGTCTTTAATGGCAAAATGACTGATTTATAATCTGCCAGGCTTGTGTTTGTAGCTGTTTACAGCAAGGGTTTTGAGAATGTGCATGCTAATAGATTAACAGCACAGGCTTATTTTTTTCATTCCTTTTTTTTCCCAGTAACTCTTCCTTTTCACACGCAAGGGGCTGAAATGAGCCGGAGTTTTGAATAGAAAAAGCGACTTCATGCTAGATTGCACCTGATTCATTATTAATTCATGATAATTGTCTTTTGTCAGGCATGAAGCTACAGCTTTTCTGTAGTTAAGTTATTAAAATACAAATTTTATTCATATGATAACTATAACTTTACTACTTTGTTTATATATGTATGAACCTACCTTTGTCTCATGGCATAAACGTACCTTGGTGCAATTTTTAGCAAGACACAAAATATGTACCAACAAGTACATATCACTGCAGTTTCCAAAAGAAATGAACACTAGAGGCAGTACAACTCTGACACCTTTTATTCCTTTTCACACAAATGTATAGTTTCAAAGCGTAATTTAAAACATCATTTTCTCACAGTTACTTGAAGAATATTATTGACTTCAAAACAATAATAATATGCTGGGATATTGGAAAACTGATGCTTTTGAACGTTAGTATCACACATATCCAGCTTCATATCTATGGGTTTTCATAGACGGTAGGTTTGTTTAGCAGCTCACGGAGTACAGAGATGAACTTTAGAGGTGTGGAGCTCCGGTTCAGATCCCATGTAACTACGGTTTGACAAAACAGTTAAAATCTGTGTAAAAGGAAGTTGAAATGGCACAGTTGCATCAACAAATGCAAATTATGAAATGCTGCAATACATACCTATATCAACGTAATAAAAATGTACCACGGTTCACATATTGTGAATTAGTGCCACTCAGTGGACATTTGTCAGTGGACTGCAGTAACGCACGTAAAAACGGTGTTGCACAAAAGTGCACAGAGGAACATATTTTTATGAGACAAAGTTGGTATAAACTACAGAACTACATTCTGCTCCATGTTAAACTCTTACTGCAGTGACACCATTTGACTACTTGTCGGGTCAACAGGGCTATAAAAGTATTGAGATGGATATATTGGCTACAGTGCATACAAAGACAACTTCATTATTGCAGGCTGACTAAATGCGAGGCCTGTAGCAATGTTGGTCAAACTCTGCAAGAGCAGTGCACCCTTTGTTCAATGGCCGTCAATTACCCAAGCCTCTTCCCTGTAATCATCTCTCTCAAGACTTCCACCCTGAACCTTCTGGCATTTTAACAGTGAACTCATTCCACCCCAATTAGCCATTAAAGGACCCCACAGAATTTCACAGCACATTTGAAAATACAAACTTCAAGTGGTACTGAAGAATATATTCTATACATTAGCAAGCAGCAGTTTTTGTCACTTTGCACAAATATCTTTACTGAGAGTTTGGAGATGCATGTGGAGCAATGAAACATCTTGAGTTTTACTTGAACAGACAGACCGCACACTCTCACGCACACATTACATGTAATTATTTAATAATTAGGTTAGGTGAAGTGGGCCACGTTTCGTTAAAAATGTAATTAGGGGTTGGTGGACCTCTCGTTTTTAAAAGGTTTACACACATAAACACTGTGCTCATAATGTTACTTTTGCCTAATAAATACATACTGGCACCAAAATGCCTGTCTTTGTAGCATTCTCATAAATGCAATAATTTAGGTCTTAATGGAAAGCAAACAGCTGAGAAAGAAAACGTGTAACAATATATTGTTAAAAGTGACAGCAGTCTAATATTTCCGCTATCTAAACAAAAGGGAGAAAATCTCTCTGTACTCTTGACTTAATCACTTCTGTAACTTTAATAATAATAATAAACAATATTATTTATTATTTTATTAATTTATTATTTACTAAATAATAATATTAGTAATATTAAATATTATTATTATTATTATTATTATATTTAAAAAATGACTTATACAGTGTAGGCCTATGCAGCATTTCTTATGAATATGTTCTGTTATAGTTTTTTTTTTTTTTTTTCTATCGCTGTAATTAGTTTATTATTCCTATTTAATCACTGATTGTTTACTTATGTTCAGTGAGGTTGATTTATTTAATTTGTAATTTAAGCTAGTATTAGTTTTTTGTAATATCAACACTGGTGACTAGAATAATGACATAGAATAATGATACTATGGCATCAAAAGTGTTATCATAAAGACCTTATTTAAAGCAAAAATTACTTTATTGTGATAAAGTTGCTGTGGGCCGGTTGGTCTGATAATAGTATAAAAAAAGTATAAATTAAGATAAAAGAAATAAATAAATAATAATTTCAGAAAATGAATGTGTTGAATGTGTTCTAAAATTATTATTTTATAACTATTTTATATTATTTCACATTTTCAAGGGTTTTTTTTTTTTTTTGGAACATTCAAGGGCTAAAGGATATATGTTTTTCATTCATCTTTTTAGTCTCTTTTTATGACAGAGGATTTCTTTTATTGTCTGAAACCAAAGGGAAGAAAAAAAAAAAAGCCTTATCTGTTTTGACAGAGCACCTTTACTTTCAAACGGCATTAAAGACAATCTTCTCTCTTATGTCTGCTGGCAAGATTAGAGAGGAAGAGCTCTATATAGAGTTACAGACCATTTACTGCTGTCTTTTTGCTGCAGAGAGCTTCAAAGTGTACTTCTATGCTGATTAATTTTGCGTAAACTGATTTTGCATGTTATTTCATCCTAGCTGATTGCATACGAAGCCCTTATTTGCAGTGTATCTCCTCCAGTGGTCGCCTAACTGGTTAAGATATTGAGGGAAGACCAAAAAGTAGAGCTCAGTTACGCAGCGGGAGCCATTTTGTAGTTTCCCCATGCATTTACATTTGCATTTAAGAGCAGCCAGAATTACCAACAAGCACAAATAAACTGTCAAGAATTTCGTACCCCAATTGCACTCCATCTTATTTTACTGGAATGCATATTTCCACCCTGTCAGACCAGAAGGAAGCCCTGGAGGCCAGATCGGTAAAATGGGACATTTATCTCCAGCCATTTAGTCAAAACTGTCAAGTAACATCCAGTTAAGTGTTGACCTCAGTCAGCAGGTGCAAAACTCTGTTAAACCAGCATCGCTGTGATGTTTTCACCAAATTGACATAAGTGAGGTATACAGAAACCGTTTCTTCGGTTTGTTTCCATAAAATAAGTTCAGAAAGTGTGCACAAATAACCATAAGAAAGCCAGGAAAACATTTCAGCCTGAAATTGCCGAAGTGTCTGTGTGAAACGGCACTCTTGAGGGCCTTTTGGAAACTTATTTACTTCAAGCAACTCCAATACAAACACAATGCGCTGAAGGATATGTCCTTATCTTCTCTGCTTTTGTGCTCCAGACACAAAAAGCAGGATAAACTTTTGGCTCACTCACCTCCAGAGGCAAAGGTTTACCTTTATAGAATTATAAATCATAGCGGACAAAGAATAGTCCATCCTGTGTTGTTAAAGTGGATATATCATGATGCACCGTAGCAATAGATTCAATAACTGCTCTGAGGATGCAACAAATGCTGCTTATAGAGATGAATACAGTCTTATTTTGGGAGCATGGAGAATCACGATATAGCCGTAAATGGATTTCACTTTCATGATCTGAAAATGGTTTTACAGTAGATGCCTGTGTAAGAACATTTACTACTGTTTTTATTTACACAAAAAAAAAAAAAAAAAGTTTAAAAAAGCAGTACAAAAATATGTGTTTATTTATGAAACAAATACTTTTGTTTAGAAAGGAAGCTTTCATTTAAAAACTGCTAGTATTGATATAAACATTATGATGATATTAAACTATAATTGAATATTCTGTTCTATAAATAAATGCTGAAACTTTATAATAATTGTTTCTTGAAAAGCTTGTTAAAAAGATTTCTGAATGAGCATGTGACATGAGTAATGAGGTAATATTATGAATAATATATATATATGTATTTTTTTTCTCCCTTAGATATGTATTTATATGTGTGGTGTGTGTGTGTCTATATATATATATTTATATATAGGCACACACACACACACAATAAATATATGCAGTACACACACATAAATTATGTAAACAAAAAAGTTTTTTGAATTTTAAATCAAATTAATTGCGATTAATTGTTTGACAGCACTAATATATAAAAATAGATAGATTTTTATATACATTTTATTGTAAAAAGAAAAGACAGATTTGGGGTATATATAGTTGCATATTGTGCTTTTTACTTTTGAAGTGGTCCAACATTTGAAAAAGTAAATTTTCAGACTCCCAAACCCTTATTATAACTTAAACCTAGTCCCAAAATCTGATTGATGATCGAAATGGATGTTGTTCTTGGTAAATGTCCTGCTTAAATAAATCCCATTAAGCTTAATGCCAAATCTACTTTTAATTCTTGCACATTGATATGTGACTCGACTCGAACGCACTAAATCTAAATCTTCACAAAAGCCATGTCAAATGATTTTTAAATCACAGCACTTTATTAATATCTTCCTCTCCAATGTTCCCCTCTTGCCATAAAAGAATCAAACCCGTCTAAAAAGACTGATGATGTTCTCCGGTGAACCATGGGGAGCTTCGGCTGACAATAATCGTGCTGATGGTGCGCACCTTGTGCTCGGCCTTCTCCCATTAGCTACAGGTGTAACCACCGCAGGAAATTAATCCTTATTAGGCAACGTTGAAGGGGGTGCGACTCTGGACGCTTCTGCTGGCCTAATGACAGATACATATCTGCCCGAGGTCCTATTATTCCTTCAGCCTCCTGGCGCTCCGGTGCTGGCATTTTAATGAATCTGTATTTTTATCATCTGTCAGTTTGTATTAGATGACATCTTTAGATTTCTTGCAGGACATTAACGGAGAGGCTGTTTGGTAATGGGAGCTCACAGTGCAGCGGGAATGATGGAATGCGAGCGTTGAAGGAACAGATTTCCAGTGCGCTAGGCTCTTTTATTTGAGTCAAGGGTAATCATTTTGCATGATGTTTGGAGAGGCCTCCAGTTTTATCTTTTTAACTGCTTCCCTGGGCTGTTTTAAGAGACAGTGCTGTAGTTATGGCAGGCCCGAGTCATCCAGATGGGATCCGTTATTTGCGTTCTCTACGCTGATCAATGTATCTCACACTCTAATGCATGTGGGCGTTACACACAATGCTATAATAAAGATTTAAAACTGATACATTAATGAAACATCAATTATTGTATGTTCTTTTAAATATAAAGGAAATGTATTAGATTATTAAATCAATAAAGTATTTAATATAGAATTTTTGTTTCAGATCACTCTCCTGTAATATAGCTTTTAAATGTAGTTTTAGTATGCCTTTAGTGAGGTAAAATAATAATAATTATACATATATAAATATATATATATACACACACGCACAAAATTGTAAGAAATTAAAATCAAGAAATAACTGGTACAGAAAATAAAGAATAAACATTTTTACTTCACTATATACCTATATATATCTATATATCTATTATATATATATATATATATATATTCAGCTACAATTTACTATACAATTTTATTACAACTTTAATTTGTATGTATTTTACAGCAATAATTTTTATGCATTTATTTTATTATTTATTATTATCTTTAAATCTTTAATTATTAATTAAATTATTTTTACTAATATTCTTTTTTAATGACAGTAAATTGTGGTTTTATTTACCCTCTTAAAAGTACTATTTAAAATTATTTATAAATATTTATTTATTTTACTTGCATTTTAATATAGCTTTAATTACTTGTTCATTTTATAAATAAATAAATATATATATAAAACAAAAATGACCAGACAAATAATCCTCTGAAAACAAACAAACAAATAAATAAATATGTTTAAATATGATTGCTAAATTATTTAATGTTATAGAAAATGATTTTCTTAGTATTGATATACTATTTGAGTAATTATTATATAGCTGATTAAAATTTTTGTTTAATTGCTAGCCCTAATTTTTAGTAGAGTACAATGCAATTGGTTCTGTGCTTGTACCATATGACTTTCAGTCATTTTAAGACTAGCGCATCAACCTCAAAACGGGAAGCCCTTGGAAACCAATTTAAGCTGCGTGTCTCACGGTGTTCAAACACGACTAATCTGTGATAACCAAAAGATGCCTATTTGCTCTCCTCAGAGCTCACAATGTGTTCACTGAATGTTTGCTGTCGAGTAAATGCCGTTTGAGCATATAGCACCTGTCAGAAAGCTTTTGGTCCATGAGGCTTCGAGGCCAGCTGAGTTTCAAATCGCTTACTGATCAGACAAACTATGACAGATTAGATGTTTATAACCGTGTCTGAATGAGACCCGAGTCGCCCTGGTCCTCTGGATGAGGTCATCGTGGTCCTCCCCGTCTTTCTCCCTTTTCATCTTCTTCCTCTTTTCCTCCCACCCTCTCGCGCTCTTTTATTTCGAGCCGGGAAGCCATAACAGCATTCCAAATGCCAAATCATCAAAAGAAAGGATACAATGATTAGGACCATCATGGCCAGCTAAGGTTCTCCGTTTAAAAGCCCCTCACTTCAGGGTAATTGATAAGACGGTACCTCCTCACACCCTCCTATATCCCACCAGCGCTCTCTGCTCTCTCACATCATGAGCTGGAAATGAATTTGCCCCAGATGCAATCAATATCAAAAGATTGACTTGAATCCGAGCTCTCTACCCCATCTCCAGATGTCATGCCCCCTTCCTCTCATCCATCTATGTCTTAATCTCTTCCATTCGGGCCCCAGCGCATGAAATGTTTACGCAGACTGGGAGAGTTTGAGGCTTTCAGATCATGTGTTAGGTTGCATCAGTAATGACGCTCTCACTTCTGGATCCAGTTGGCTGCAGTTTTGTTTGTCAAACATGATGAATGTTGGATGTTGCTTAGTTGGTTAATGTTACCTCAAATGAGAGTCTAGACCCCGTCTTCGTCCTGATCTTTCATCTTAACACCCCTAGAAAATTGTTGTGTGAATGTATTTTCTCTACACTCTTATTTAAAAAATAAATAAATAAAATGAATCAAACTAATATTTCCTGTAATGCACTATAATTATAATACACTATAATAATTATTGTAATGAGTAAATCAAAGCGGTAGCAAGGTTACAACCTCCAGAGATATAAATTACAAATGTAAAGTTTTAAATCCATAGTTTTTCACACTTAAAAAAAACTAAATATAGTTTATAGCTGGGTAAGATGTCAACCCCTTATTCTAATAAATCTAGAAGTGCAGTTGTATGTTTTGTTTTGTTGTTTTTTATTTATTTATTTATATATATATATATATATATGTATATAAACATTTTTTTTTTTTTTACAAATAATGTGTAGAACACACAAAGAATTACATATATATATATATATATATATATATATATATATTTGTGCATGTATTTTATTCATGCATTTTATGTATATGCCCAATTTATTTATTCATATCATTCAAAGCATTTGTATAATTCAGTTAGTATATTTATTTATTTATTGCTAATATTTAAAGAGTTTATTTGCAAAAACAGATAACTCTGTTTTATTTTTTGTTTGCTGTTTTTTTTCAAAAATCATGTTTTTTATTATATTATCATGTTTTGATTGTGTTGTATTGTGTTAGTTAGCTGCGTTTTTTAGTTATTTTTTTTTAAACTAAGCAAAATAAGCCAACTCCAGTTTGAATTAGATTGCACAATGAATCAATGATAAATTGCTTTGGACCCTTATTGAATTTCAGCAATATATCAAAACATATTTTTCTTGTGTTCCGCAGAAGAAGGAAATCATACAAATTTGAAATGAGGATGAGTAAATGATGCCAGACGTTTAAATCCTTTACACTGTAAAAATGACTGTGATTTTAACAGAAAAAAAAAAAAAACAGTGGAATAAAGTAAATTAAATTATGATAAAGTAAATTACGTAACTTGACATTCCCAGAATTCCCTGCATTACATTTAAATTTTTGTTTGAATTTGATGTTTTTTTCTTTAAAATCACTGTTTCTTATTAGTTTTTCTTATCAGTTATGTTTATTAGGGTTGTATGTTACATATAATGTTGTTAAATGAATGTTTATTGCATATTTCAGTTTATTATTCAGTGTTTGTGTGAATGACACTGAGCACCTTCTGTATATGTTCATATTTAAAAGCTGCTTGTGATGTGCTTTGGATCATTATGTGACTTTCTCATCACCTTCTACATTTGGTGCTCATCTGTGCATTTCAAAGCTACAAAACAGTACTTCATAGGTCGGGATATTAACATTATATCAGTTAATGAAATTACAGTATTTAATTGTAAATTTTACTTAAAACCGTAAAACCAAAAACGTTGTTACTGTATTTCTTACAGTAGAATTCCGGCAACCACAACTGCGAGTTTTTCGCTGTAAATTTTATGGATTTTTACAGTGTACTGGACATAAAACACACTATGCAAAGAGGGGCTAAACCTTCCTAAAACCAAAATCAGAAAATTGCCCCTGAAAAAAAAAAAAATCGGAAAAAGCTGCTAATGTAAACAACTTAAGTCGTGCCATGCTCTCTCTCAGGTTGTTTGCCCTGTTGAGCCTGTACCTCACTATAAATGCTAATGCGTCCCCCACCAACTCATTAAAAGACTCTAATTGCAACATAGTGGCGTAACGGTCATTTGCCAACAATGTATAACCTTCATCACTTCTCCTCATCATCCTTGCCTTTCCCCATCCATTCTCCCACAATATGCCGCATTATAAAATCATTAGGCCACTGCCGTTGCAACCTAATTAATTAACCCAATAAAGCAGTAAATAAAGGCTTAGCTCTAAAGGCAGGCATGTGACTGACGTGGCTGTTTTGACGCAGTAACTTTTATGCATCGACCTCCATCGTCTGTCGCCCGAGAGACGATGTACTAAATCACAATTACCTGGGGCGAAACATCGAACGAACGCGTGCTCTGTGCCTTGTTCGGTACACAAATTGGTTTGTATATAAATCTGGTTGAATTAAGTTTGTTGACTTCTGGCCCGGTGTGTTTTCAATAGTAATGCATTCATTATTTTCGGAGACACGACTCAAGCTTTTTCAGCTCTCAAGAGCTCGTCGGAAAAAGCCTATCACAGACCCCGGAACACAAATGTACTTTCAGGTACAGCATAATTGTGAGCACTGGGTCTAAATGACCCGTGTATGTGTGCACAATGAGGGAGGATGTATGTAATGAATGTAATCTTTCAAGTTTAAGCTTCAGAAACATTTGGGATGTTTGTGAACTACTTTGAAGCAGTATTATCTCTGCTACTCTACTGCAGATATTTAGAGATAAATATCTTTGCCTGTGTGTGCTTATTTAAATTTATGCATTAGATTACATAATTATACATTCACTATATTAAATAATATATGTAAGTAATATGTAAATGTAATAGAAATTCTACGTACAATTAAGACCCTTTTTTTGTAATTAGAGCTATTTACATGTCAGAAGAAATTTCAGAGGATATATATGCTAATAATTTAGAATTAAATTAATTCAGAATTCAATGGTTTTAGGCTAATTTCCTCTGAAATTTAAATAGTTTGGTCTTTGAACAATAAGATGTGTTAATGTTTTTTAAGAATTCTCTTCTGCTTGCAAACCTCGCATTTTTTGGTCCAAAATACAGCAAAAGCAGGAATATTGTGAAATATTTATAGTTTTTAAGTATATTTTAAAATGTAGTTTATTTATTTATATGGTTACAAAAGATTTTTATTTCAGATAAATTCTGTCATTATGTAATTATAAATGTTTGAGTAGAAACTCTGAATATTATAATGATTTTTGAAGGATAATTTGACTGTAGTAAATATCCTTCAGAAATCGCATGAATTATACACTGCTCAAAAAAATAAAGGGAACACTCAAACAACTCCAAGTCAATCATACTTCTGTGAAATCAAACTGCCCACTTAGGAAGCAACACTGATTGACAATCAATTTCACA
>JAUMHE010000085.1:5817211-5829252 GCA_032359235.1 Enteromius mattozi | reverse complement strand
GTGTGATTTTGTTGTCAGCACATTCAACTATGTAAAGAACAAAGTATTTAGTAAGAATATTTCATTCATTCAGATCTGGGATGTGTTATTTTAGTGTTCGTGTTTTAGTTTTTTTGAGCAGTGTATTTCTGAATGTTACTGTTTTTGCTGTATTTTGGATCAAATAAATGCAGGCTTGGTGAGTAGAAAAGAATTCTTAAAAAACACTTTTGACTGGTAATGTATTATATATATATATATATATATATATATATATATATATATGATGATTATTATTATTATAGTAATAATATTTCACACAAATATTTTAACTGAAAAAATATATTAATATATTGTAAATGTAAAAGGTATAAAGGTATAAAAGATATATTTCTCTTTCTTTATTTCTTTCTTTCTTTTTAAATACTGACACTTCTAAAATGGAGAGACCTCTATTTTTCTGTTGTTTTTCTGTTGTGTCCTCGTCTGAAAGTGGACAAGCTCTGACAGCTTTGAACATTTTGGAGCCACACAATTTCATCCAGATCAATCATCAGGGGAGCGTGTTCTCCAGGTCACTCCATCTCAAAGAGCTGAGCTGACATGACGTGCTGTGGACTAATGTGTCCCACACTCACTTCATTCCCTTCCCTCACAGCAGAGGGGTTGAAGATTACTCCAGGCTCTAGATGAAAACACAGGAATTCTGTAAACGAGTAATCGTTCTGAGAACGAGCGACACATCTTTTTCATTTTCCTGTAATGCGATCGTTTTCTGATCATGAGAAGGCATGTCCCTAAACCATTTTCTGTTGTATGATTTTCTCAAACTGTGAATCAAACATTATACACTTCTTAAGAGCTAAAAACGGGCCTCTGATGCAAGCATTGCACTGTTTAATTTATTTCCTTCAATAAACGTCCTGATTTCCTCTTAAAAAGCGTCACAGCCCTGGCAGATGATTACAACTCTGTCTTGGAGATATTTTCATGAAACCTATTTCGATCTACATTGATTTCAGCGACATATCTTGTGCCACAATTGACTGCCAAGGACCGCTGCTGCAGAATGCTTTAGCTTTTTTTGCATCATGTTCAATAGCGCCAATAGACACTGCTGTATAAACATCCTGGCCTGGTCTGTTATTCTCTCACTGTCTGGTAGTGCATGAATGACTAACTCATAGTGGAAAATTGACTGTCATTGCTCATGTTACACCTACTATATGTATGGCATCACCACAAAGCTCAAATCTCATTCTTGAGACCATCCTTTTCACACACACACGCGCCATCAACAAGCTTTTTCACACGCCAGTGCCCATGATTAAGTTTCATTTCTTATTCATGTGATTGTCATGTTTGCTTACCCTGTTTTTGTCATTCAGAAATCATACACAGACTTAAATTGCTTAGTCTTTCATTTTTTTTTTTACTGCCGCCCCTTCCATCCTTGAAATATATGATATTTTTACACAGATTTATCTTGAGTGACAGTTGCAGTGGTTTATATTCAGTATTTCTATTTTCAGTAACGCTTTACTTGAAGGCGTTAACCAGCTATTCAGATTTTCTTCTAAATGTAATATAGCAAAAAATGTTTTAGAATATATTAGTAGTAATACAGTATATGCAATTATTGTTATAAATAAATATTCATATAAATAAATATATTGTTAAGATGCTAAAATATAAGTAACACTTCATAATTTAATATAACAATTATTATTTTTTACTTATTTACTTACTAATAACAATAATAATGTAATATTAATTATGTATTATTTTAAGTGATAAAAAGAGATCCATCTATTTTAGATGTGTCAGTATTTTAAAAGAAAAATATAAAAAAATTTCAATTAACTTTTTTATATTTATATTTGAAATTATATATAGATTTTGTCATTAAAATGTAATTGTGTGAAATAGAATAATAATAAAAATATAAATATGAATTAAAAACTTAATAATAACTATTTACTATTATTATTATTATTATTGGAGTAATATTTTTAACAATTACTTTTTTGAATGTATTATTAGTATTAATAATATAAAAACAACAAACTCAACTTATTTTTTTAACAAAAACATTAATTTTAATTTTTGCACTTAATGTTCTGTTGGTGTATAATTGAATAATAATTTAATATTACAAAAAATGGCTAATTAAATACAAATTATGTCTAAAGCTATATATTAGTTACTATTATTGCTGAGAACAAGCTACTATTACTATCGTCTTTGCATTTTTATTAGGAATGTTTTATATAATATATACCATCTTCAAATAAAATGTTCCCTGCATCTTTGTGTGTGTGTGTGTGTGTTCTCCTCATGAGAGCAGCAGAAGCCGGTGATCCATCTTAACAGCCATGTTTTTGTTCAGTTCACATGTAGGCTTTGAAAAAGTGTGTTTAGATCTATCGTCCCAGGCTCTATCTTCAACGCCCCTGTAGGAAAGACCAGGGGATAGATATTCATCATAGCAATGCATATGAGGAACGCTAAATAAACCTGTGATATCTCACCAGCGTATAACCACACAGAGCATGCATTTCACCTGCTGTTGACTGGCTTTTAACAGTATCCGTCCCCCATGAGCCGTATTTTCTCACCTACACATATCTCCAAAGCAAGCTTTTTTTCTCGACCAGAGGGAAATGTAGAACTAAGGAGATAAAACGGAGGAAAATTACATGATTGTGGAATAGTAAAAAGCAGGCCTTACAGAAAACTACCTGGATTGAGTCCGTCGAGACGCTGGTTTCTCAACAGGCCAGAATCGTGAGCGAGAGACGGTTTGTTATGTGTTCTTGTGGGAGGAAAGTAAGGAAATGGCACGGTGGTGTATGTAGGACACATGGTTGTCAAGTGGGCGGGTCTAAGCGCTGCAGACCATCTTCTGACGGACAGGAAGAGGGCGTGTGTGTGCATTTACAGACAGGAACACGTCCCATGGTCCCCTGCTACAGTCCTCGCGGGGCTGCTTTTGACAGCCGGTCCCGATAGTAAGCAAAAAGATGTAAACACGAAACCAGGGATGCCACAGAAGACAGGCTTGCATTAACCTTGCCTGCAAATGGCTGCACACCCCCATGCTTTATTAATAGTATCTTGAGGGCGCTTGTATAGCACATGTGCTCGTTTAATCAGGACTGGGAAAAAAATAACACTTGGACATCTTTGCAAACACAACATGTGGCCTTGTCACACAGAGCTCTATTTAGCGAGGGTGTGTTGCTCTCATGGCACGAGTTATTTTTAATTGGGATGTAAAACATTGGCGAACAATATCTACTGATGTGCGTTTCGCTTTTTTGGCTCTTGTGCTTGTTTGGTTTTAATCGGTCGGCCAAATCAGTTAGACAGATATTTTTAATTCAAAAGTAATGGTCCTGCAAAAATAGTTTGATGAGCCTAAGAACATTCTTTCTAAAATATTTTTTTTATTATTATTATTCTTACAGACCCCATACAAAGAAAGAAAAAAGATAGATATTTATAATATAAAATGTAATTATATAAATATACGTATAATTTCTTTCTTTGTTCTAACTATATTTTGAATGCAATTAATCATTTTACAGCACGCACACTCACATATACACATATGATTATTATATATAAATGTAGATTTTTTTTTAAAGAAATGTAATTGTTTGCATGTCATATTTATTTTTAAATAAAAAAAATCCAAAGCATATTCAATTTTCAGTAGCTCCACTTAATGTTATAAATAATATTTTCCTTCAAGTATGTGTGTATATATATATATATATATATATATTTTTTTTTTTTTTTTTAATTAATTGATATGACTGTGTTTTCAGTAAATAAAATTCTAATATAACAAAGATTTTTACAATTAAAATATATAAAAAAAAATTATTATTTAAACTTTTTTTTTCCCTTAGACTGAACTAAAATGAACTGTTTAAATTCTTTTGTCATGGAGAAAATATATATTCATCAATATATTCTTAATGTTGCAATTTTTATTGTAAATATTTTTCTTCATGCTTAACACAAATACCTACAGTATCTGTTTTTTTGTTGTTGTTTTTTTAATTGAATGTGGGGGTAAAATAATATATATTTTTTTGCATTGGTGAGGTTTTATGTTGATGTCTACCTCAAACATAAGTTGTACATTTCCTGCCGAGCAGTGAGAGCGCAGATATGTATGAGAGTCCTTCAAGAGAAGAAAACCAAGGTTGCAGCCAGGATAAAGTCCCTTAGCTTATTATTGTTTGGTCCCCACTCAGATAAAACTGAATAATACATCTCAGCCGGTTCTGATACCTAAACCAGACACTAAATTTCATTTTTTTCCATTTCTGTGTTTACATTTGTTTTTCTCTATCATGTATTTTAAGATGATGTAGAAAAGCTGTCTACAAGGATTCACTGTTGCTTATAAGATTTCACCTGACGCCAGTGTCTACTGAAAATAATCCATATCAATAATCTTGCTTTTTCCAGCGAAAAAAAACTCATCTCATCTGAATCATGAGAGAAATATGCACAGATCACGCATTTTTTATGAGTGAAATGGTCTACATCAGTTTTAAACTATTATGTTGGTGGATTTTATTGAGAGAGGGCACAACAGATGACATTTTTCACTGGAGGAAGCATTATTATGGGTTATGGACTGTGACCCTGGACCACAAAACCAGTCATAAGGGTAAATTTACTATAAAAATTGGGTAAAAATTGTATCGTCATCTGAAAGCTGAATAAATATGCTTTTCCATTAATGTATGATTTGTTAGGACAGGACAGGATTTGGCCGAGATACAACTATAGGAAAATCTAACGGTGGTATCAGCTGTTTTGGGCTCTTATTCTGACGGCACCCATTCACTGCTCATTGGTGAGCAAGTGATGTAGAATCTATTCTGATCTCATTTACATCTTGAATGTTCCTTTTTTTGATGAACTATTCCTCCAAAGCTTTGAGTTTTCAGCCTCACTGCTCCAGTTAGATATTTCATTTTCTAGCTTTTTGTTTACTCCGTTGTTTCTCAGCCTTCGGAGACCGTAGCATTTTAAAAGGAGCCATTTACAAAACAGTCGTAAGTGCATTAAGTCATCACGCAGGAGGAAATGACTTTGTGGCTGACTGGAAACGAACAGGTGCTCTTTCAGATTCATTTAGTGTCGCTTTCGAGCGAGGAAGTAAATTGCTGCGGGGAAAGTCCGGCCTAATCCTGTTTTTTCTTTTTACTTGTTTTTTTTTTCTTGCAGCCATTTACATGCATTTGAACTCATATCAGCTTCGGTCTGGTCCGTTGTGTCATTTTCAGTGAGACTGAGTAAACATCTGCGGCAGAGCAGTGGGGGTAAAAACGGCCTAATTAGGATGAAGTCCATGTCCTGTATTCCCAGCTGCTCGCTATGTTTAGACAGACGACGTCTAGCGCGTATAACCTCTTCTTCTGAGTGCCCTCTCACAACGCAACCTGTGAGGTGAACGCAACATAACAGTTGGCGTAATAAGACAATTAGCCCGCGCAATTTGTAACTTTCCTAATTGCACCGCAAGCTGAAAGCGCTTCCAACGCATCCGTCAACTGCTAATTGTGAACCTATCACTCACTGGAAAATGGAGAATAGGAAATGGAGAAAACAAAAGGTCTTTCTCTCTCTCCATCTTTGTCTCAAGCTCTCTCTCTCTCGTCGTCTTTTTCTGTCCTGATTAAATAAATGCTTTTTAATTAGTTTGGAAGTAATGCATGTGTTCGCCATCCTTTGTCTTAATCTCCACTGGTGCCTTTGTGAAAAAACCTTCTGCGACGGAGACTCGTACAATCGAGTGCGCTGAAATATTTACCATCGTTGTTGGACGCCTGCCACAACGTGCAATTGCCTCGGCAGCCCTAAATGAAATTGTCCCTAATATGTTTCTGCTGATTAGAGGTCCCTCTGTTTAGACGAAGAACGGGGCGATTGCCAGCTAATACAAAAAGCTATCCTTGAGTGCTGTCCATTCATCAATATTGTTTCCCCCCCACCCCCCTTGGAGAATTGGCCTGTCGGCTTGGGGAAAAATCGTAGAATGACTCGTAACTTCAGGCAGTAAGTGTTGATGTTGGACCAGGGCTTATCCAAAACTCCTGTTTGGAGTAAATAGCAGATGCCGTCGTGGTCGGCCATATGGAGCTCGCTGCCTCGAAGCAGTAGAGAGCTGGGATGGAAGCAGGTGGAAGGTACAGAGATTAAAGACCTGCTCAGGCTGCCTTACACCACTGTGAGTTGTGCTTCGCTAGTCGTGGTTAAATCTGCTCAGTTTGACGTTTCTATTCGTGTTGAAGATGGGTCATCGACTTGTGTGCAACATGGGAAGGTTACTTGTAAATGAGCACGCATTGTGTTGCTCCTAAAAAAGTAGGGAATTTAATTGTGTTGGCTTTTATTCAAAAACTACCAAAAATTTATTTAAAAAAAAAAAAAAAAGACAAACAAAATTCTAGTTTTTATGGCTTTTATATATTATTAAATTTGAATGAAATAACCACAAATATCAGAGCATGTCAAAATCACCTCAGACCCCAGAGGGTTAATAGAGAAATATTAATACATTTTAATAAATAAATGATAAATAATGATTAATTGCAAACATTTTATTTATTACTGATAATGTAAACAAAGATAGCTTTTAAATTACATTTATCTTAATTTTAACACATTTTTAATGTATAATTGGAATATAAAATAAAAACCATTATCGAAGCAGAGATTATCGAAGATTGCTTTTGTAATTTATAATAAATAAATATATAAATAGACTTAATTAATAATAAGAAAATGATGATGATGAAGAAGATAAAATTAGTAAAAAATAAAAGAAAATTATTAATGATAAATGCACAAAATAAATGTATACTAATTTTTGCTAGCTGTTAAATTTGAATATATTTAGGAATGTAGTAATAAATAAAATAATTATTTACTAACGTTAACTATAAAAGTGTAGTAGTAATAATAATAATAATCTAAAATTAGGTAGTAATAAATACTAATAATAGTAACAAATATTTACTAACATTATCTATAAAATTGTAATAATAATAATTATAATAATAATGTAAACACAAAATAAAATAGCGTTTACAATACTGTGATTTCCTAAATGTGAGCATTTTTACATTGAGTTGACATTCAATACTGAGCTGCCGTTTACATAAGAATGTATTATTTTAACGCTTTGTTCTGCTTGTGTTTCATGAATGATGCCTATTGTTAGCAAAGTAGTTACTTTTGTGTTGTCAGTTTTCCAAGGCTCTAATTCTCGCTTAATAGAAGCTTGCGACTGTCTTTATTTATATATTTAAAATATTTAAAGTGGTTATTTTTATTATTGAATAGTTTGTCTTCCTGATCGTTTGCATGCAACAGCTTGTATGAGTTATATAGACATACTGTTAACAGTACACTAAAAAACAAAACAAGTGCGCTTAGAAAGCTTTCTTTGTTTCTTTTCATTTCTCATGGTGACCCGCTATATGTTGTTCTATCGATCACATTTCTTCATAACATCCAGCGATTATCTGGACATCAAAGTCAGACAGGAGATGATCATCTCCAGATTATCACCTGTCGTGGCAGTATTTATTAGGGTGTTTGAGGTTACATTCCTCTCTCAAGGGCAGAGCGGCAGTAAAGCTCAGCGGGGACTTGAACCGGCAGCAGACTGGTTCCTGCTCCATTAGTCTGCCCACTGGACCAAGCGTGACTTCATTCATCTCTGTATCAAAGGCAAATCCACCTGATCTCCTGTGTTTAGATCATTTCATACTGCAGCTCCCAATGGGCGCTCACACACAGATTCTGATGTAAAATGATGCTGATGTGTGTAAATGTACACTACAGGCGTATGTCTGAGCAGCCGTGTTAAATGAACTGCATTCAGAGATCACAGCAGCTATCTAGGATAAAAGTGATGAAAGTACATGAATGCTGGAAAACAAATTGCATCAAAGGGTTGCATCAGTGTCATGTTGCCTTGAATTACCTTTTATAATGTCAACATATACTGAAATGCTTGTATGATGTGTTTTTCTTAAAAGTGACACGTTAGAAATGGATTAAGGATTTTTTTTAGTAAGGATTTTTTTTTTACTTGATTGGAAAAAAAATAATACGTTCAAATACATATTTACAGACATTTATTTTTATAAATAATTTTTTTTTTTTTACAATCTGTGTGTGTGTGCACATATATATATATATATATATATATATATATATATATATATATATAAAATTACTTTACATTTAAAGTGTATTTTTTTTTTTTTTTACTTGATTGGACTATTAATACATTCAAATACATATTTACTGGCATTTATTTTTATATAATACTGTGTGTGTATTATTATTATTATTATATTACTTGGCTAATATATTAATACATTTAAAGTGTATTAATGATAAAGACAATACTTAGGATATATTAAATTATTAATATTAATTTAAAATAAAATATATTTACTAACATTTCTAATAATAAAATGTAATATTAATAACATGTATATTTTTATTTGACTGAAATATTAATACATTTAAATGCAAACACATACTATTTACAAAAATATATATATTTTAAAATTGCAAAGTGTAATAACAATAATAAATACATATTAGGATTATTAATATTAAACATTAATAAGTAAATATTTATCGACATTTACTTTTAATAATAACTTCTACTAGTAGGAGTCTACTACTACTTTATAATTTATTAATATGGAAATGTATTATTGTTGCTGTTAATGATTATTTTTAATTATTGTTGCTATAATTTAGTTAAATATTGTTGTTAAAAAATTGTCTTACAAATGTTTAATTCTGACTAATTTCTGATTGATTAATAATAATAATAATAATAATAATAATGTGACAATTATTTAATATTATAATCATGCAAAATAAGACCTGAAAATAGAAATAGAATTGAAATTTCTTTTGGTTTATTTTTCTTTCACTCTTTATGTCATAAGCGTCAGTTTTTTCTTCTTGCCATGTTCCTTCATCTTACCTGATCAGGCTGAGTGACAGCAATCCGACTCATGAAAATCACAAGTTCCTCAATCTCTGTTTTGCAGCTCCGCCCGCAGGAAGACTGTCACACAATCCGCTCAAACTCTCTCTCTCTCTCTCTCTCTCCCCCTCCAGATGTACAGCACATTAAGCGTAGAGACATCGTGCTCAAGAGGGAACTGGGCGAAGGGGCCTTTGGGAAGGTGTTCCTGGCAGAGTGCTACAACCTAAGCCCCACTAAGGACAAGATGCTGGTGGCTGTCAAGGTAAGAGATGATTCCTCCATTCCAGCAGGGCCGTGGCGTTCTCCAGTTACACAGGACTCATTCCAAAGGTCAAGCCCCTTTTTCCAGCCCCCCTCGAATGACATATAAAGTTGATCCCCCTGTGCCCGGCAGAGAGGGCTTTCTTTCGGGGAACGATCGCTAGACGTCTTGGTGGTGTAGGATTTGTTGACTAAGATCAATGATGGAAAGAGCTCTGCTGTGCTCCAAGGAGAGATCAGCTACAGTAGCGTTTAATATTTGGCATTGATATAAGGTTTGGGAGGGTATTAAGATATTGCAGTGCTGTGGTTTAGTCTTCATGACATAGACAGAGAGGAATAAGTCACCGCTGTGGGCAGACGGTTCCTGTATAATGCCTTAACATGGTTTACCACATGAGACTGTTCAGCAAGGTCAAGAAACTCAGCGTCTAGTGAGCTGAGGCGCTCTACTGAAGATGGTCTCTAGATCGATGCTGATCTATGAGTGTGCCAGTTTGTCTGTCAGTTTAGAAATGTCAAGGTTTCAAGGTTTGACAGATGCTGACATGTTGAAGTATGAAGTCAAACATAAACTATTTTGTTGCGAATATAGTACACAATTATTTTATTTTATTGTTTTCTCTTTTGTATATAATTTGTTATAAATTCTAAAAATTAACAGAATAATATTATAGAACTTAAATAATAATATAATTAAATATGAGTTAATCCTGTTATAACTGTCAATCTGTTTTTAATGGAAGTCTGTTTCCGACACAAGATAAGGTCACAATTTATCTTCCGCCTTTTTTTCTATTCCGTAATGGGGAAAAAAGTCATAATTGTGAGACGTAAACTCAGAATTCAGGGAAAAACATTAGAATTGCAAGGAAAAAAACATCAGAATTGTATGGTGTAAACTAGAATTCAGGGTAAAAAGTTAGAATTACGAGATAAAAGATTCAAAATCACTAGAAAGAAAGTCTGAGTTTACATTTCGCAATTCTGACTTTTTATTTGATCTATAACCCTGTATTTGAGTTATAGATATCTGGTCGTAATGTTACCAGCACCCTGATCTCCCATGGGTTCCTCTCTTCCATCATTTCTGAGATGATGTTGGCTATCATGTTGTGGAGCTTTTGTTTAGGTCACATGGAGAAATAAATCTGGAGCAATAACACTGTCTTCCAGCGATGGTTTATCATCCCTCAAAGCATATTAGACTGGAGACGCTGTGATCAAGAATGATGGCGATGATGTGTTCTTTCCGAATCCTGTGATGGTGTCAGAAGATGATTCTCATGTGCAGAAGAGCACAAGCAGCCACATGCCCTGCTTTACCAAAAACCCATTGGAAGAAAATCAAGAATAAGTTCTCTAATATCTTTTCTTTTTCTTTTAGACAGCAATGATATTACATAGAGTGCAAGTGTCCTGCTTCTCCTAAGAAAAAGGATTGGAGGACTTAAAAATAAAAGGTTAAAAATAGGTTTCTCTAAGACCAAACTGTTTTCTTCTTGGAAGAATCTAATGAGAAATGAGCCTGAGCTGCAATCCGTTTAATTTCATAGCTCTATACTTACACTGCCTTTCAACAATGGTGTCGTTTTCATCTATTTTTATTTCACCTAAGGAACTGTAGTATCAACATCTGGTCTGGGGCACAGTTGACACTTAAAAAAAACTTAAATGTGTCTCCTCAGCTTTGAAAGAGCAACCTCTGAGCAATAAAACGTTCCTCTGGGAACCTGCTTGGCTTTGTCGGTTTCATGGAGCTCCATCACAGCAGCTGTTGTTTGAAAGCCGTCCAGCTCGAATTCAGAGAGGTCAAGTTTTTCCTTGTATTTTGGCCAAAGAGCTGCCAGCGTTTCTCTCGTACCTTTGCTCTTCCCCCATCTCCACCTGATGCCCAAGACCTCCAGACCCTTATTACGAGTGACAGCCCCCCAGGTGTTGCTGGATTTGTCCCCTCTGCTCTCTCCAGCCCGTGCAGGTGGCCAATTTCGCAACACAGGGGTAATAAAGCATTATGGATAGGGATAGATACCTCACCATCTGCGAATTGGTTCCCTCATCCATCTCCAACGCATGAACCTCTTTGCAATTCCTGATATGGATTAACCCACGGTAGCTCTAATTAAAATTAAACTGCGAGCTCTGAGGGCGAAACACAATTATAACATAATTGAAGGAGCGATTCCTCACAAACACGCCGCGATGCAAGTCTGGCTGTGAGAGGGACTGGGAAACCAATTGACATATCACGGCCAAGGCCGCAAAAAGGGGGTTATTTTTCTGTGAATGACGGGATATAAGATGACAAAAAGATGGATGTGTACAGGCAACTATTTAATCTTTCAGAAAAGACAAAGACAGGCACGAACAAATCGGAGATGCCATGCTGGTCATTTGTGCATCTTCCTTGGCGCCCCGAGGTTTAGTCCATGAATATGTGCATCTCAAATTCAGAAAAATATATGAACCGTTATGAAAGAATATGTTACATGAATAATTGAAAGCAGTTTTTTTTTTTTAACTTATTAATGTTTTGATTATGAATTTAAATCTGTCAATATTTTAAAGTTTTACAGATGCAGAAATTTATATATTGTTGTGACATATTTATTTTATTTTATATATATATATATATTTATTTTTTTAATTATACATTTTTATTATGTTATGCATGATAATTAATATTTAGGAAATAATATTATATATTAAAATACTTAAATATAAGTAAATCCTTTCAAATCCATTTAAT
>JAUMHE010000085.1:5799222-5810429 GCA_032359235.1 Enteromius mattozi | reverse complement strand
GGTATGATGATATGGTATGTATGTATATATAGAGAGATATAATTTAAAGCACTTTGGATGTCTACAATGTCTGTGCAATAATGTTTGTGTCAGCTCATTTACATTTTGATTATGCGTTTAAATATATTGTCAGAAATAGCTCTGCATGCTCCATTGGTTTGTGGCATATTGTATATCGTTCGGGATTCATAAACCATTAGAGACGGAACCGTTTAGATCCAGATTAGTTGGAGCGGTTAGTCTCATTAACCTGATTAATTGTTCACTTGAATTATTTATTACCGGCTTACTCATTTAAGCTCCCTTAATTAATTTACTTGTACCGTAAGTATCAAAAAACAATACTAAAGGCACATTTAATTCCTGCATATACACAATATATCCAATCATATTAATGATTTGTTTTATAATACGCAGCTTTCCCCTACGATATATTTGATTTTACCCACAGTGCTTTAGTTTCTGGGTGCTTTTATACAGTAGTTATTAGACAATAAACTGGCTGTCTTATGTGTCTGTGCAGACCCTGAAGGATCCCACTCTTGCAGCGAGGAAAGACTTCCAGCGGGAGGCCGAGCTGCTGACCAATCTTCAGCACGAGCACATAGTGAAGTTCTATGGTGTCTGTGTAGATGGAGATCCGCTTATCATGGTCTTTGAGTACATGAAACACGGAGACCTCAACAAGTTCCTCAGGTTTGTGGCTGTTATAGTGCAGTAATCTTTGTGCTTTGTCTGTGCAAGGATCACCCATATGAAGGGAATTGACAATTATTGATGAAGGTCACCAAGTAGTACACAATTACAGAACCACTGTCCATGAACCATTATTATTATTTTATTATCATCATCATCATCATTGCTCATAATTACTCACAAAAATGTTGGAAATTTCACTATCTTCTATAGTTTTCTATAGTATAGTTGTAATATATATATTTTTTTTAACTAAAATGGTTAGGAATCCCTGCATTCGAATACTGCATACATTTTCTTGTTGTTGCGACGTAAAATCCAACGTTATGATGTCAGCAGGTTCTGTCTGACTGTGATTGATATGTTACAACCTTCCACAGAGGTACTGAACAAGCAACAGAAAGTGGATACAAAAGTGTACATGGCTTCTGACAGAGCCCTGTCGAAAGAGCAGAAATAGCTTTCTCTTTCCAGCCAGCAGGATTATGGGGGATAACAGGTTTTGTCAAAACTGCTTCATACGTAATGACACTATAAAGCGATACATTTGTGAAAGGGCAGAGGAACTGGCAGAGATGCAAATTGAATCATACAGTATACGTTTCCTTTGAAGAAGAAAGTAATCTATTGGTAACTTTAATGTACATTGCAGTGACATACGTAAATGGCGGCATTAGCTCATTCTAATTTCATATTGATTTCTTTCGTTACGTATTCATGAAAGTTTTCTGATTTCATTCTTGTCTAATGCAATCATTTTAAAGTGTGTTGTAAGAATCCAAATACTTTACGGAACTAAAGTGGCATTATTCTATATTCACAGAGCTCATGGCCCAGATGCAATGATCCTGGTTGACGGACAGCCGCTGCAGACCAATGGGGAACTGGGTTTGTCTCAGATGCTGCACATAGCCAGTCAGATCGCATCAGGGATGGTCTATCTGGCATCTCAGCACTTTGTGCATCGTGACCTGGCCACACGCAACTGTCTGGTGGGCAACGGCCTGCTGGTGAAAATCGGAGACTTTGGAATGTCAAGAGACATCTACAGCACTGACTACTACCGGGTAAGAGCACTTATGTGTTTGTAAATGCTTGAGCGAAATACACTACTAGTCCAAAATTAAGTTAGTAGGAATAATTCATTGTTAGTATATAGTCTCCTATATACATTACCTCCTCAAACCAAAGAGATATTCTTTATAAAAGTTATGACTTGTGCATACCCCCTTAAACAGCTTGTTCAAACATGCCCCCACTTCTCCACATCACGTTGTGGGTTTATTTTCATAACACTGCCCAAATGTTTACGCCAAAAAAGAAGGCAAAACTATTATACTCGCTGTAGTGTTGCTGCCAGCGCCATGTTCTGGAGACGCTGTGTTTCGTTGTGAAACCTGTCAAAAATAAAAAGCATTATTAATAACTGAACATCAATTGAGATAATAATAATAATAATGATTGATCATCAGATATTGCAATGATTTTAAAAGGATCATGTGACACTGATGATGCTGAAAATTCAACTTCAATTTTAAAATGTATTAAAATGGAACACTATTCCAACCTTTTGAATTGTGGTATACTGTATATATTAAAAAAAGAAGCTGTATTTAGCTCATTGATTAGTCATTAAATATTCACAAAACACAAATTAACCCTTTGTCAGCTGTGGATCCATAATTGCATGCATAATTTTTAATGACTTAAAAAAAAGTCTGCTTTGTGGCTTTTTAAATGCTGCTTTAGTACTTTGAAAGACTTTGGTTAAATTGTTTATTTACAATGATTAGCTTAGTCATACCAAGTGTTAATTAAGAATAAGGTTAAAAAAATCTGCATATTTCCTAATTAAAGTTAATTTCAGGATATTAAAAATACTAGCATAAATACAAACAAATACAGCCCATTAAACATTTGAACAACATCTAAATCATACACACAGCTCTGAAAACAAGCGTTGATGAGCTGTGACCATTTATTGGGTATTTTAAAACTACATTTGAAATGTTAAAAGCTCAAATTATCATATTCTTGGTTTGCAAGAATAATTTTGTAGATTTAAATCCATGAGGATTCACAACCATATTAGATTTAAATTACATGATTATAGGCATTTTTTTCCCCAGATGAGCTATTCCTTAAAAAGTTTGAGTGTGAATTCAGACTTTTATCTACAGTTCTGATTCATTCAAGCTGGTTGGCTCAATTATATTGTATGCTTTAGATCCATTTGAGCTTCTACAGAAGATCCTCAATCAGAATCTTGTCTTTTCTTGATGCAGACAGAGGCCTCTCGGTAGATTTGGCCTAGATGACAGAGGGCTCAATTTGCAAGCTGAGGGCCTTAAATGAATTAAAATGTATGTCTTCACTTAGCGCTCAACAAGAGGATGAATGAGGTGACGCTGAGTTTACAGAGCTCCTCTATTGCTCGACTAGATTAAGCTGATTTGAACATGATTGTTCATCTCGCTGCTTTGAATGTGACTCCCATTTTTAGGGCACTGAAGTTAAATGAGAATTTTTCTCACTGTCAGAAGTCAAGGAATAATTCAGCAGCCAAACATAAAGCAAACGGCTCAATTAGCATATATTCAGATGTTATCGTGGCTTATGCTAGACTTGTGAACTGGGTAGACAAATGCCATACTATTATAAAGCAATTTTTATATATATATTTTATTTTATATTTATATATATATATATATATATATATTTTTTTTTTTTTTTTTGGTGACTGTTTTATTTATTGTGTTATTTTTGTTTTGTTAATAATAATAATAACAGTAACAATATTAGAATGTTTTTAAAGAGCATTAAAATAAACAATATTATTTAATACAATATTTTATATTGTATTATTTAGTTTTTAAAATTGTACATATTTTATTATTTTGTGGGGTGTAATAATGATAATAATAATGTACTATATTACAATTTTTTAAAAATTAGTTAGTTACTGCTTGGTTTATTTGTTGCTTTATTTGTTTTGTGAGATTATTATTATTATTAACTGTACTGACCGTATTATTAGGATATATATATTATATTTATTCTAGCATTTTTATTTTGTATTTTTTTGACATGACAAGCATTTGGAAGACAAAAAAAAAATTTTGATTTAAAAAATTCAAATGTAATTCTGGATATTCTAAAACTGACTGAAAGCAAAAAAAGATTTTGAATACACTTATGACCAAAAAGCAGAATTGTTTACAGACTTATGCCTCAAAAACATATTTCTAAATGCAGATCCTTAGCAGACACAGGTTGTTGCAGTCCCCAGAGCATCAGTTCCGACTGGAGGAAATCTGTTACATTAACAGTAAATGTCAAATAGACCATTGCATTTCTTCTCACTTAACATATTCTGTGGCTTACTTTCTTTTAATGGCACTGTGAAATGGCAGATTGCACTCTGCAGAACAAAAGAGACGGCAATCAATTTACCCTTCCCAACAAACAGGAAGTGACCCAAACCATCACAGTTTTGCTCAGGCAAACCTAAATGCAGCTGTGAGTGATGCATAAAGATGAGCAGGATGATATATTATTGCTTTGTTTTTATTCTTATTGTTTTCTAGCATTTTCAGAAATAGCATTGAGAATTCTATTTATATGCCTAGGTAGAGCATTTCAAATCAGTGACTTTGCTATTAGTTAGCTGTCTACGTAGGAAGCAGCTCACTAGGTTTCAGAAACAGAGCTTTTATCACCATTCGGTGATTTTCGCATGAACGCAAACCTGATCTATAGGTCTGTCTTAGCTTCCAACTGCAATAGGCACATAAGCCTCACATCTCAGAGCAGATATAAACCAAAATGGCATCCAACAGCACATCTTCTCTGACACCGGTGACATTCTGACGTGTTCATTCTCTAGAAAGAACCTCTACAAGGTGTTCTCCTGGGAATGAACGCAGTCGGTTAGCCCAGAGTCAGTATTCATCAACAGCCTGGCTTCCTCATCCATGTAATGATTGTAGCATATAATCTCACTTGCAGAAGGTGGAGAAGCTACGGTCGATTTGGAGTCGCTCAGGTTTTCTTTGTCAGAGTAAATTTGTGCTGAAGGCCATGATGTAGGAACCAAACACCTCAATTCCCTTCCAGAGCAAAGTCAAGCTAACTTGCTTTAAAATCCATTCAAATGTATGGAGCTAGCAGGTTCTCCTTTGAGGCTGAAGGACTTTCTACTCCATTAATTGAAATAAGAAAATTACACTCATAAAACTAGAGGTGGTTCCATAAAGAACCTTTAACATCTGAAGAACCTTTCTGTTTTAGAATAGGTTATTTGTGGCGAAAGAAGGTTCTTCAGATTATAAAAAGGTAAGAAAGATAATGTTCTTTAAAAAACCTTTGCCTGAATGGTTCTTTCTAGAACCAAAATGGTTCTTCTATGGCACCTTTATTTTTTAAAGTGTATATTTATCTGTTAATGAAGCCATCTAGTAAGATGGAAAACTGCTCGAAATTCCAATCGCATATGTCTCTTTCCTCAACGCTCTTCAGCTTCTGATGAGCACTCATTTAATGACATCATCTCTCGTCAGCTGTTCATTGAAACAAACATGCTATTGATTTTAATATGCATTAATTACAGCTGTGTGATTCCCATCCTCCTCGTCTCCGATTCTTACCCCCTCCAGTCGCTAATTGTGTTGCCTTTCATCGATGCCCTTTCAGATTGCGTTGGCATTTTTGTCACCACCCTGCCAGTTCTCATTCTGATCTCAACGAAGCCCCGCAGACTGATTTACATGCATCTGCAGCCTTGTCGTTCCACCTCGGAAAAGATGGCGGGAAGCAATCCGGGAGAAGCTATTCAGATGAATAGAAATTCAATCATTGCAATCGATTCAATTTCCCAAACACTCGAGCACAAACATATTCACTAAACAAAACCACTGAATATGTCTGTGTTCAGATTAGCATACTAACATACTACTATTACTATTTCTGCTGTATAGAATGCACTGTGGCCTACTCAGTGCACTTTTCTTCATGAATACACTGCAGCATGCAGAGTACACAACCTGTGTGATGAATGAACTTGATTAAAAACGCAATTTGTCAATTGACTTAAAAATAGCATATACATATAAGCTATATATATATATATATATATAAGCTACATTACCCATGATTCTGCAAAGAAATCTCCACCGATCTAAGAACTGCGGCGAGTAAATTTCACTTGAACTCTTTACCATCTCCCTACTTACCATTCATGTAAACTATTAATAAGCAGCAAATTAAGAGTTTATTGAGGAAAAAGTTGTAACTATTGGTTTGCTAATGGCAAGAATTTGACCTTAAAATAAAGTGTGACCAATGTGTCTATCTCATCTCTAATTAACATCTCTATTAATCATTGGTTTAAATCAGTATATCATTTTGTAATTGAGAACCACTAGAGGGTACTCGCTTCACTTCACCTTCCCTGGGACTCATTCCATCATGGACTTCATTTCCCATCATGCACTGCACACCCACACCTGTTCTCATTTAGCAATCATCACCTTCAGCTGTTGTCCGTCACCACACCCTCTCTCACCCATTATTTAACTGGTTCATTTTCACCTGTTCAACGTGAAGTATTGACCTGCATAGGCAATTCCAAGCGTTCTTTCTAGTGTTTGTTTTGACCACGTTCTGTTTTCTGACTCTGTGATTGTTCGTCGCCTGCCTCGACCCTTTGCTTTGTATTTTTGACCACGATTCTGCCTTGCCTCTGTTGTACCTGTCTGCCTGTGATTTTGACCCTGCCTGTTGACCATTGAATAAAAGCTCTTGCACATGGATCTGAACGCTCATGCCGCAGTCATTACAGTAATTTGATTTTCATTCACAATTCTTCATGCAATTGTAGTTCTTTCTCTCATTATAGCTATTAACACAGTCTTCTGACTTTGTCCATATTTCAAATTAAATGTTATAATGTTGTTTCACCTCAGTTTTTTTTTTATAGTTTGTATGCAAATAGTATGCCGTGTCATATTCCCCTCAATGCCTGACTGAAAAAAGTAGCCTTTTATTGTGATACATAGTTCTAGCTAATCAAAACCAGTCAACCAGTCTTAAACAGTTAGCGCTACGCTAAGCTAATAAACTAAGCACTTAGTTTTCTAATCAAAGCCTAATTGAAAACACAAAGAAAGATAAATGTTCCACTTGACCCTTTTAATTCTCTGACATGTAATTTAAAAGACATTACAGTAGGATGTTTTCATGAATAATAAGCTATTTATATCATCAGTCTGTGATGGAAAGGATCTTACACAGCGGCAGCTGGTTGCTAGCATTGCAGCTAACATTTGTTAGCATCTTATTTGACTGTTTCAAGCTCTCCAAATCATTCTGTCTCTCTCCTCTCCATCTTTGTCTATTACCGGTGATCATACTTTCATTACCTTCATCCCTGGCTGACTTTTCTTGGCAAGGATGTTGAGCGCTAACACTAAAGTGGGCCGAGTTAGCCAGGCGAGCAGCTCAGTATGGCCACAGGGAGCAGTTCCTGCCCACGCATGGGGAGCGCTAGCAGCGGCCCAGTAGTACCCTGAACTCCATCTCACAGAACAAGAGGAGTGTTGTTTGACCGCAGCAGGACTGGCATATTGCTTACACCTCCTAAAGGGCAGAGGCGGGAGGGAAAGAGCGAGCCAGCGAGGGGAGGGATATTTGCCACACATCACTTGAGCCTGTGGGACAGCTTCCTCCTCTGTGAGGAACTGGCTGCGAATGAAAATCACAGAAGCGTTGCTGATTAACATACACAGCCTTATCGTTCCCTACATTAAAGACATTATGGCAGGGAAAAAAAAAAAACGTTCCCAGACCTTTAATTATAGTACATCTCAATGCCTCTATAGTTTCCTAATCGTGACATTCATATTTTTGCACTCATTATACCGAGTCGTTTGCAGTTAGCGCATTTAAATGAGCGTGGATGCACAACCTGAGTTATTTTTTGTTGTTTATTTGATAAACAGTGATTTATTCGTCATCAGACATCGAAAACAGTCACATTTTCCTAATTCTTAAATTGTCGTCATTGTGCTCTGTGCTTAGAGACACGTCCTGTTGCCAAGGATACACTCTTGCCAAAGCTTTGTGGGACGTGAGCCAATAAACATTTTACCATAATCTCATTATGAGTTGTTTTTCTTCTTACTATTTTCTACCTAAATTAATTTCTGGTAAAAAATAAAAGCGTAATACGCATACTATAATGAACAAACAGGCAGTCTGAGGATGTACAGTTCAGAGCAGGCTGCTTTGTATTTCTGTGCACAGTCGATAGCCTGACCCCCATGTGAGCAAACCACTAATGAGCCTTGTAATTAATACGCAGTCACCACTTACGAGCTGAAAGCCGCAATAACCACGCGGCCGCCATTGAAACGTCACTCTCAGTTGTCCTGGCACGGCTGTAATTAACACAACCCAACAGACACGAAGAGGAAATGGATTCTAAACCAATCCAGTCCGGTGCCGGCCCAGGGCAGAGAAGATTAATGTCTCGTTGTTTTAATCGATTAATATCTCGCTTAACATGGGGAAGGCCTGAAGGGAGACTTTATTTATGGCCTTTGATGATTTGGAGCTGTCAAAAACCTTTAATGGATATATTTGTTTTCCCTTTCTCCGTCTATTCTGCCTTCTCAGTTTTACGGTTACAGGCTTGACAAATCTTGTAAATCATATTGGTTATTTTTCATAGCAAAAGGGGTTGATCTATTTACCAGCTTCTAAAAAGCAGAAATTAGACCTTTCACACCAAAAGCGAGAACTATACAGATAAATCAATGATTGAGTTTAGGGTAGCATTTTATTTTAGTCCTGTTTTACACTAACTACAGTAGGTACTAACCCGGAAACTACTCCGAAAGGTAACCCTATTACCCCAATGTGGATACCTGTAAGTGTACATATTGTACAATAAAAAGTTTAGTAATTTGGTTATTATTTACCTTTTTTCTACAATTCTCTTAATAAAATCCTTTGACACTTATTTTGGAAATAAATAAATATGAATTAGGAAATTGTGAAAGGTTATCAAATGTTCATATTTCTTTTTTGAAAAATACATGCAGAGGAGCACATATTTAAAAAGATAATGCATTATTTGGATATATAAATATTAAATGAAACTGAATAAAAAAGAAAGTTCTCAGTTCATAATGTAAACTATAGAATCAACCAAAATCAAGTTATATTTTTGATGTTTTGGTGCATACAAATAATAAGGATTTTAACTCCTTATTTCAACATGTAGTGTGGCTTGCTTTTGGTAATATTGGGTGTTGTGTTTATGAAGATCATTAGTGCTTGATAATCAGGTTTTAGCTCCCCCGACAGGTGGGAGGACACACAATGCTGCCCATTCGCTGGATGCCACCAGAAAGCATCATGTACAGGAAGTTCACGACAGAGAGTGACGTGTGGAGCTTCGGCGTCATCCTCTGGGAGATTTTCACCTACGGCAAGCAGCCATGGTTTCAGCTGGCAAATAATGAGGTATGCTCATTTTATCGGTTTCCTTAAAGAAAAACCCATCAAGAAATCTTCTTTTAGCTGTTTGCTAGCCCTCTGGCTAGTTTTAGTCACGCGTTATTAGTAAAACACCACCACTGTAAGACTGCCATAGCAAGGTGTAAAGACTCATTTCCTAGATGACATAAAACAATAAAAGCGTAATGGAAACAGACCACCTGTACTGGACTAAAAACTGGATCTGGATTGTGACTCCCGCAGTCCTGACAATTATGTAGCAATATGAGACACATTCAGTGCTAATTTTAGCATAGATTATGGTTATTGGCTGAAATAAATGAAAGCAGGATGAAAAAAGAGGTGAAATGAAACAATCACTGGCTGTTATATTAAGTCATTTGACAGGTATAGACGCTAACTGAAGCTCATCTTGAAATTGACGTCTTTCTGTGAAATGAGCAGGAAGTACACATGTTGAAATGTCATGTTGTTGGCATATTCATCGCACACACATTCCCTTGTGTGACACGTTAATGAGGAACATCGCTGCTTAATTTTCGGCTATTGTTCTCCATGTAACATTTCACAAGTAAGGTTTGGATGAACTCCAAATAGCCACACACACATAGAGATGCTGCTCCCAAACTATTACATGTGTCTGAATAGCATAGATTATTATTTACTTTTTCACATAAATCTCATAATTACCACTATTGAACTAAATGTTGTTATGGTACAACAAGAGCCTTATAACATTGTGTTCGCTACTCTGAGTGTATTCATTTATGCGTTCAAAACAAAAATGTTGCAACTAAATATTCCCATGTGCAGAAAACGCTGTTGTGAGTGACTGTAGATTATAGTAAAAGAAGAGAGTTGTTATAATAAGAGTTTATGGGGTAATCATGCGTAACCTTATTTAGCTACCAAATCAAAAAGGGAGAAAAAATATGATTAAATATTGCATAATGGAAATGAATGCTGTTATTTATATAATTGTGTTTGTTTGTGTGTGTGTGTGTGTCTGTGCTTGAAGACACACACACATATCTTGATTAATCACATCCAAGTTTTTGTTTACACAATATGTGTGTACTTTGTACATTGTATAGTATGTACATACAGTATATATTTTGAAAATATGTACATTTATTTTCATGTATATATTTAAATTCATATTCACATAATTTATATTAGATATATTCAATATATATACATGACATATTTTTCCTAAAATATATGCATATATATATATATATATATATATACACAGTGTGTACGGATATTCAGACCCCCTTAAATTTTTCACTGTTATATTGCAGCCATTTGCTAAAATCATTTAAGTTCATTTTTTTTCCTCATTAATGTATACACAGCACCCCATATTGACAGAAAAACACAGGATTGTTGACATTTTTGCAGACTATATTTCAGTTTTTCTATTTTAATAAATCTGCAAAAATGGCAACAATTATTTGTTTTTCTGTCAATATGGGGTGCTGTGTATACATTAATGAGGAAAAAAAATTAACTTAAATGATTTTAGAAAACTGACAAATACTTTCCGTACCCACTGTATGTATGTGTGTATATATATATATATATATATATATATATATATGTATGTATTTATGTATGTATGTATGCATGCATGCATGCGTATATATATATATATATATATATATATATATATACACACATATATATACACACGAATTACAATGAAAGAAAACAATAATAACATACATATTTTACATATACAAAATCATAGAATTGCAGTAATTCCAATCCAATAATAATCAACATTGTGAATGATGGCAATTCTGAGTAGAAAAAAGCAAACAATCATAATAGTCCTAAAAGTTATTTTATTATATAGTAGTTATTTAATAATTACTAGTAAAAAATAAAGTATTATATAAATAGTGCTGTCAAATTAATGAATCCAAAAAAATAAATGGTTACATATATGTACATAATGTACATCATATACATTTATTTATATATAT
>JAUMHE010000085.1:5749003-5764154 GCA_032359235.1 Enteromius mattozi | reverse complement strand
GCTAATATAAATAATTGCAATTAATCATAATTAATAGTAATTATTTATATACATATCTATATTTCCCTTATTGAGCTTATTAAATTTGTTACACATGTGAATAAATAATAAATATACACAGTACACATACATATTTTATGTAAAAAAAAAAAAAATGGATTTGATTGATCATGATTAATCATTTGAAAGCACTATATAATATAATATAATGTAACATAATAAAATATAATATAATATAATACAACACAATATAATATACTATAATACAATATAATATCATATAATGATCAATAAAATGTTCATAAAACATTCCATTTTTATGTTATAACTGCTTGATTTAAGTTTCTGACATTCTGACAATTTTAACCGACACAGCGAGGCCAATTAAATTTTGTGTTATTTCTGATAGTAAGTCGGGCACGGCCAACAGAGAGACTTCAAATGATCACACATGGCAATTAACTAGATACCTGAAACCGTAGATATCTGGCATGCTGTTTTTTCCCTCTCCTAATTCAAAGCAGACAAAGGCACGGGCATATCAACTTTACGTCTGAACATTCCTCATTACTGCTTCATTTTTCTACAGCCGATGTTTCGTGAAACAACTGTGAAATGACTTTGTGTCTTTTTATGCGATTGAAAGCAGCAAAAGCAGGATTTGCCTATCAAAGCGAATCAAGTCAGCAGACCTCATCTAATTCTGCTTCATTGCTTCTGAAGTCCAAACAAATGCAATTCACAGCTGAACCAAGTCGAGCACTGGCTTCAACAGTGTGTCACACACACATACACACATGCTGACAGCCCCGGTGTGGTAATCGGAGTGCAATGTCGAACATTTGATACATCTCAGCCCTGGCCGAGCAGCTGGTGTGTGGCTATGGGCACATCTAAGCTGTCAGGCTTATCAGAAAGGGTGGTACATCGGGGACGGAGACACTGATAAGGCATCAATTATGCATGAAAATAGGTACTCTACATCGCTCTCAGGGTTGGCTTTGCTTTTCTTTTCCAACCCTTTTAATCCAAAATGCAGGACCACTGGACACGTAATTCATCTCGTAACTTTTTTTTCCCACAGACGCACTCAATTTTCTAGTCGTGACCATCACGTATCGGTCATAATTTTCTAGTTGGAAGACCAGATAAGGCTCTGAAAGTTTTATGAGGACAAATAAGATCTCCATCTCGTCTAAGGAGCAGTGTCATGATGTCATTGGCGACTGCATATATGAGCAGACCTCAAATGAAAACCTGATACCTCAAAAGTGAGAGTTTTCAAGCTGGGGAGAAAGAGAGATAGAAAAAAGAAGGATTACTTTGAGCCCTTAATCTTATAAATCAGATGTTCTCTTATTTCTATATTTTGCAATACCCTTCCCTAGGGTATCAAACTGGCTTGATATTGCTGGAACCTGAAAGAGTAGGGCACCGAAAATCCCACATGCAATACAATCCCTATTAATTTCTCCTGTTTGGTGGAGTTTAACAGCGGCCATCAGTCCACAGTTACCCAGAACCCTTTAAGAGTCCAGTTTGAAAAAGTCATACCTGACTGAAAAGATAAACAAGAAACCTTTATTAATTATTCTTACCTTCCGGGCTTTCTTTCTCTATATGTGTACTGATATTTACTTCTGTGGAGGTGGAAAATTGGATGAAAAAAAAAAAAAATCAAGCTGACAGGTAATAAGAGTGACAGTCAAAAAATTATCTCCCCTAGGTTCCCAACCCACGTGGGAAGAAACCCACAGGTGCTGCGTCTATCATCTTGCTTTTTTACCATCTGCCACTGCAGGATATCCACCAATAGGCAGCACTGAGAGCTTTGAAGAGGCCTAAGAAATCCTGTGCCTTTCTGGAGGGCTTACAGGCACACGTGGAATGTCAATTTAAGAGCATTTGTGCCCATTTCTGCTTGGATTAGTAGAACCCAGGGCAGCGAGTGACTGTGGGAAGAGATACTGTATTTTTGTCCTGTTTCCATTCATCACTCTCTTGGGCTCTTTTGAAATCAGAGTCAAGAGTTTTCTTGCAGTTTAGGGACTGTTAATGACTGTTAAAGCCACGTAGGTAGAAAATCGTGAATTTTAGTTTATCTGCATGTTGCTTGCGTTGCTGGTGCTCAGTTTTGGGGAGTAACTAACTAAAAGTAGCAATGCTAATAACTTACAAGTGACTTTGAAGTGGCTTTTTGGGGGGGTAAAAAGCTTATTCTATTTATGAGGTCCAATATATTGAATCAGTTCATTAAAAAAAGATTCACTGGTCAAATAAACAATTTATTTTCTTGTTTCATAAAATCTTGTTACTCACCCACTTTTGAGTACATTAAGCATTCTAGTTTTCATTGTACTATATTTATTCTAAGTCACCCAAAATTAGTTACTCATTGTTTCTGAGCCAGAGAAATATTCCTCTGAATTATCATTTATAAAGATGTTTTCCTATTACATAAATTCAATGTAGTTAGTAATTTTTAAATCGGATTTTATTAAAAACAGCTTAATTAATAGCTTAATTGTAGAAAAGCTAGCCATTTTTAAAGCAGCTTTAGCAATATAAATAAATAGAAGTGTGACACACCACAGATTCTTTCCCAAAAGTAGCTTCTGCAATTACTTTGATGCAAAATAAAATTAAATGTCACACAAAATGTGTATTATTTTTGTGACAGTGAGATAAATACTGTTCTAATAATATATAGTAGTTGGCTACTTTTCATAGCTGATATTTTAATTAATAGCTTGTAGTATACGTAAAATTTTTCCATAACGAATAGTCTGACTGTAACTAACAGTATAAATAAATGAAAGTATAACAAATTAGTTTCTTCCCTAAAAGTAGCTTCCGCAACTAATTTACATAATCAAAAACAATGGCAAACAGCAGTATTTAATTATGTTTGCGCAGGTTTGTTCAGTGAAACAAAAGAATCAATTAATCATTTTTTATGTGGTCAATTTACATTAACTAAAACGAATCACCCTTCCAAGACCACATACAGCAGATCCACTAAACACTGGGACACTGAAGATTCAATTACCTGTGACAGGATTATGAGGTTGTGTGTTAAAACGTAGCTCATATTTATGAACAGAATTGCTGTTTAACATCTATATCCTTTGTTTGTTGATCGTGAGGCTTCATTGTAGCTGTTAAAAGTTCAGACTTGCACTCATGCCTTATTTCCAATGACATTTATGGTAAGTGAGTCTAGTGAGGGCCTGATGTTTACTGGTTTTACAGTGAATTATGGAAATTTTTAGTTGACTTAACTATCGAATGGCATATAAAACAATATATGTTAAATAAAGGTAGGCCATAAAGCTGAGATCCTTAATCTAACCTCCTTAAAGATCTGTAATTGAGAAAGAAGAAATAAATGACATTCGTTTTCAATCCATCTTCTTAGCATAAAAAGGGGTTCAGGGTCCAATTTATCAGTTCAAAGAGATTCAGCATCAGCAAACACTGTTTAAAGCCAAGAAAAATGAATACACTCCTTGCCACCTCTGACAAATCTCTGCTGGAAAATCTGTGCTGGCAACCACAGGAATGGTATATATCAAGATACGAGCCCTGAGATCTGAGTGAGTTATCTATATAATACATCATATTCCTTATTTTAACGGTGTGTCTTTATCCAAATCATATTTGCTGAGAAACAGGAGAATGCTCTAGGCTATTCAATTATTTGAAAAGGGTTTTATCAGTGTCACAGTGTTGCTGTCAGAAGAAACTGCAGTATGCTGTACTCAGCAGTTCAATCATCTGTGAATAAAGCGATCACTCCCACAGCACAGGTTAGAGATGAGATGAAACCCGCTGTGAAGTCATAAAACTGAATCACTTTGAGTAACTTAGCAGGGATGGGAATAGTAAAGAATTTAAGAATTTCAATTCAGGCCTTGACGATTCCGTTGGCATTTGTTTCATTAATAATAATAATAATATTTATAAATGTTGTCAGATTAAAGTCTGAACATGTTTGAACCACTAAAAAAGAACCAACTTCACACTCATTCGTTCAGGAATTGAAATACACTGGTTCCATTGTATGTTTTTGATACACTGAATAGATTCGCCACATGAGAGCCATTTATTTTGGAGTCAGATTACACTGGTTACAGTGTTTGTTTACTGAGTCATTCTAGATTTGTTGTGCTGGATAGTAACTGAAACATATGAATCATTTGTTTGGAAGTCAAATTGTGTTAGTTATGCTGTTTGTTTTTAATAAAAAAATTAAAAAATAAATAAAAAATAACACTGATTCAAGTCATTCATTTGTTGCGCTGCATGTTTTTAATTTGCTTAAAAGAAGCAGGACATAAGAATTCATTTTTTTATGTTTGGAAGTTGTACTACACTGATTGCTCTGCATGTTTTTGAAAAGAAAAAAAAAAGACTCTTTCACTTGGAAGCTAAACTACACTGGTTATGCTGTATGTTTTCAATGACAAAAAAGTACTGATTCAAAAGAGTCATTCGTTTGGAAGTCATACTAGACTTGTTGCACTACATATTTTTGAGTCACTTTAAAGAACCGGAACATAAGAGTCATTCGTTTGGGAGTCAAATTACACTGGTTATTCTGTTTGTTTTTCATGACAAAATAAGCACCGATTCAAAAGTCATTTTAGTCATTGGTTTGCTGCTTATATTTGATTAACTAAAAGTAACTGGAACACACTGTAAGTTTGTAGTTTGGGAGTCAGCCTACACGGGTTGTGCTGTATGTCTTTGATTCACTAAAAAGAACTGGCACATAAAAGTCATTTGTTTGGGAGTCCGATTACACTCGCCTGTATTGTACTGTAAATTCAGTAATGGTGTTGCCATCATACGGCTCTGGTATTTTTTAACAACATAAATAAAATCCAGGGATCCGTTCCCAAGCCTAATCATTAGTGCTAGATTGACTAACATCACTATTAGTATTCAAATAAACCTCTAACCATATTAAAGTACTAAACTATGTTTTGGACACGAATGAGATCAGCCTCAAATCACTTAAGCAACGTCTAGAATCTTGATGGCACAATTTAAAAGCACAATTCATATTCTCCTCAGAAATAAAAAAATAAAAAAAACTGTAACATACCTTATAATTTAATATAGAAACAGTCCAGGAATAACTAAGTACCACAACTTTAATCACTACACAAATATTTAATCCCCTTCTATTCTTTAGTCAAACTGATATCATTTTTGTACTCCATTGTCACTGCCCAGCCTGTATTAATATGCTAGAGGATACTACACAAGCCTCTTGATTTGTGGATTTAAAGGGTACTGAGAATGCAATTTCATATTGCATCTAACGCTTAGGGTGGCCCAGCCCAGTTGATCATTTCAACGTAATTAATTTGTTTGTTGGCACTGACTGGGTCCTGAGTGCATATGCACTGGAATGTTAATTAAATGAGATGTAACTCCCTCCAAGTCGAGTATGAAAAGAAATACTTGCCCTGTTCGGTAAAGCCCTGAAGACTGGAAACTGAATTTCAAGTTACATACATACATATTTAGATAGATATAAAACAGCAGCTATGTATTGTTTATATATATGTAAATAATCAGAATGATGCTTGCTCAAAAGTCATGCTAAACTGGTTGTCAGGGTTTTCCAGGTGGTTGCTAGGACATTTTGGGTGGTACCTATATACTGTATGTATGACTCAGCTAAGCATGAGCAATAATAGTGATGTTTGCCTTAATAATTAATAGCATATAATTACCTGTTAGCATAAATGCTCCCCCAGGGTAATTGGACTCCAATTTTCTGTATCTGCTCTGCATCATTCCAACACAAGGAAGTGGAGAGGCATTGGCTTCCATTACCGAGGTCACAGGCAATAACAGACTTGTGTTTTCACTGTAAAAATCCATTTCAGGGTCACCTGCGGTGGATCAGGGAACAGGCAAAAACCTCTAAGTCTGATCTTGTTATGTTAGTAGATTGTATCTGCGGACAACAGAAAAAAAAAAAAAAAAAAAGATCACACTGTTGACTTCCTGTTCATTGGAGAACACACATATTTATCTCTTGGGTATGTTTGAGTTGCACAATCGCATGAAACAATATGTGCATATATTATGAATTTAACGAAAGCTATTTACAGGGAAAATGCCAATGTTTTTCCATATTCCACTGTGTTCTTCCCTCAACTTAGACGAGTTGATACACCTCTGCCATTTCAGTGCATGCGGTTAATCATTCTAGCGTGCAGCGCCACTATGTTAGCATTTAGCTTAACTCCATTCATTTCTTAGGATCCAAACAGGGATGAATTTAGAAACCACCAAACACTTCCAAGTTTTCCCTATTTAAAGATGGTTACATTACTAGTAACACAAGTAAGTATGGTGACACAAAATAAAACATGGTATCACTGCGCATTATAATGATCTTTTTTAACCGCTTTCCTCTTCATCCCATCTGCAGCGGAGTGCCACCATTGTGGAAAGAATATATCAGGATGAATGAATCTGGTATGAATTGAGCACAGGTGAATATCTACTTTTTTTATTTTCATTTCCGACACACACACTCACACAAACAATATTTTATATATATATATATATATATATATAAAAAATCAAGTTTTACATCAATATATCAACTTCAAAATAAATAGCTAAATATTTATAATAAAAAAAAAACACTAATTCTGTGATATGTACCAAGTAGGAAACCAACAGGACATCAAATACCATTCCTATTGTGGTCCAAGGTGCTCACCTCACATTCAAGCACAGCTCTTTGCTCCCTGACAGACCCCCACTGCCTGCAGGCTCCCTGTTCCCTTTAATCATTTTAATGGACAATTCTGGGATTGCAGGAGATCTGGCAGCTTTTAATGAGATGGGCTTTTTACCTCATACACCTGCTGTGGTGTTTTATAGTTGTGTTATAAGGCTGCTCTTTGTTGTGATCTGTTAGTTTTTTTCTCTAGCTGCTGCCCTCACCGAGTCGCCTTTTAAAACACTTATATAATCCCTTAGGCGAGGAAAATGTCCATCAGGTTTCTCTATACATTCGCCATCTGATCCGTGAGGTGTGAAACACGCTCAAAAGACATGATAAATATGCCAGTGTGTAACCTTCTGTGTTCTGGGAAGGGGTTTGAAGCTTCTACTGTAGTTGAAAGTAAATAACTAACAGGCTGTATTTTTCTGTTTGGTGATGGGAAACTTGCGGTTTTCAAGGAACACGGTTTTCAATGAGTGTTTCATTGTATACTGATTAAGGGATGATAGCATTTGCATTTTCTCTCTATCCAAAATGCTATAGCAGGTGGAGAAAAGTGACTGATTTTGTTAGGACAGACTAAGCAAATCATTTGTTCAAATGATTTGTTCAAGAGCACTGATTCATTCTGACAAAATGGTTGTCTACTCAGAGTTACTGATTTGATTATTTGTTTTCACTGGTGGAGTAAAAATAGAGAACATTTGTAAGTATTGATGTGTCTAGTTACTCAGTCCGCAATAATTTATTTGTTTCATACGTCATATTTAGCGTAAAAATCAATGAATAGAAATGGATTGAGGATCCATGGTTGTATAACGTCTGCAAATTTTGATTTGGGTCTAGATCTAGGACCCGGAATGGATCAAATCCAGTAATCAACAGTTTTCCTTGGTATATCATTTTGGTTTCATCATCATTACTCTGCCCCGCTGATGGTCATAAATATGGCGAATCAATGAAAAAGTAATGTGACTGAAACAGATGAATACACACACAAGCAGGGAATGGACAGGAGTAGTTCATCACATTAACTATGAAGTATGTTTTTAACATTTAAAGCCAAATAAACAACTTATGCTTAAAAAGTGTATATATTTGCCAATGAATTATGACTATGCCTGTCTATACTGACAGATCATCATCTTCTTTTTCTTTTTTAATAGCACATCAAAAGGTAAACTTGCATCTTGCCAAATCTGATCTCACTAAAGGAAAAGATGAAATGAAAAGATCAAAGGTAGTTTATGTAATGTCAACAAGACAGATTTGGAAAACTCACAAAAGGTAAGTCCTGAGAAAATACTGGTTAAAATATTCTTCTATTCTGCTATTTCCACTTTAAATTTAACTTTATATTTGACTTCTGGGATATTCATTACAATGCAGGACACTTTCACAACAGTGAAATGTCCCGAGCTGCTATTTTTCATAGAATGAAAATGGATGGAGACCATCAGCCTTCATGCTCTAAAAAGCACAATAAAAGTAGCTTATATACATTTATTTACTTGGATCCAATAGTTCTTCAGCTTTATGTGAGGAAAAAATAGCTTGAGAGATATGTTCACCATTCACTTCCATTGTATGTGTTCTAATGCATGAGGTTGAGTAAATGGCAAACTTTCAGTTTTTGAGTGAACTATCCCTTTAAGGCAAATGCTTGGACGTCTCAAGGGCCAGCCAGATGTCGGCTTTAAACAGTGTTTTAGGGCACTTGAGGCCGTTATGAAAATTACTTGCCGGTATGGGAAAAAAAATAAAAACGGACTGTGGAGAACTTGCCCGTCAGCACTCATCTCCCTCATGAAAGATGACGAGACGCATCAGGGTGCTGTGATAACAGAGCTATAATGTTACACAGCCATGATGGCATATCGGACCACCTGCTCATCAAATGCTGATACAGTACCATCAGTTGAAAATGTAATAAAAATCTGTGTTCCAGGCAGATTTAGTTTAGTGCAATAAACATTATTTTAAAGATAATTTGCGAACACATACATCAGTAGAATATATCTATTGTACAATTACTGCTAGCATTTAGAGGCAGGGAAGCTTGTACTGCCTGACACTGGATTTTGTGATAGTTAGATGGACACAACTAGAGGCCACCCCGCAAGGGACAATTGCAGTCTGAGTGGAGACATAATGGACAGATAAGGTCCAACAGCCGGGGGAGATTAAATGACAAGACACTAAGTGGCTTTAAAGATTACAAAGGGGAAGCAAATGGAGACACACACATACCATTTTACAATCTGCTTGGAACTGATATCATAGTTGTACACAGAATGCAACTAGTGCTGCACAACAAAATTATTTGCTGGCACAATTATCTGCTGGCAAAATAAAATTAAACCCAGGCATTAAACGAATTTTAAAAAGTAATCTTTTTCTTCTCTTTTCTTTTATATCATTTCCCATCAAGATCTCTCACTCGTAAGGACGGTCTCATTTTGTCTCAAAATGAAATGCTGCTTTTCGAACAAATCAGTTGAGTGAATGATTCAACTAGTCAATTATAAAGACATTAAAGGGTTTGTTCACCCCAAAATGAAAATTATGTCATTTCTTACTCACCCTCATGTCATTCCAAAGCTGTAAGACTGTAAGCTGTAAGGAGAGTCAGATGGCTCTCTGATATCAAAAATATCATAATTTGTGTTCCGAAGATGAATAAAGGTTTTGAACAACATGAGGGTGAGTTTTTAATGATTTTGGGGTGAACCAACCTTTCAACTTGTTTTGTTCCTGAACAAAAAATAAAAAAATCAGTGTTTTGAATGAATCGTCAATGTCAAAAAAGTCAATGATTCAGTGATTAATTTGTTGCCATCTACTGGCATTTCAATGTAACCTGCAGTAAGAGACACTGTAAAAAGCATGTAAGCATATTTTTCTCCAGTCTTAAACAATGTAATTTTGCAGCTACTTACTATGTCTATTACTTCTTATACCACCACCAAGAAATATAAATGAGCTATTGTTCACTGTGGATTACAACATCAGCACTCTGTTTGGCTTGTTTTATTTTAAGCTTTCCAGAAGAGCGTCATACTATCTAAAGCAGTGTGTTCAGCAGTCTTGCTGTTGTTTAATTAGCACCATCTACCATGTAATTACACACAAGGCAACACTGGAAACTGTGTGCCACTGTTTTATCCAATTTGAATCAAAACAAGGGGAATGGGACACAGTTATTTTCTGACTATGAGCATAACAGAGAATTGGATTATTATGGCCCTTTGCTCGAAGGAGACAAAGGAACTGTATAAACTCTCATAATGCATCTTATAAACATGACCACTAAAGCTGACAGCAAGGGCTGAATCGTTCTGTTTCTATACACACCCTGTTCTTTTTATGTTGTGGACTTTAAGAAAATAAATGATAACAAATTTCATCTGTCTGTCAACAAAATTTTATTTTTGTCATTATTTTTCTGACATGTAATTTCCACAACAGCTTAAATCATGTATTGTTTTAAAAGCATTCTGGTATGAAAATTACATTTTTATGGTTTTGGAAGAAACAAAAATGTGTTTGCCTTGCTAAAGCTAATTTATAGCTAGCATTTGAGGTATCATATATACAAATAAATAACATTTTCACATGTATTCATGAAAAAGAGGATTGAAAATCATAATTTGTGTTAACCAGAAACAACATCTGATAAACCAATTACAAGAAAAAGTCGATCTTGCCACAGCTGGATTTGATATAAATTATTTTTACACAATACACAGTTTTTAAACAACACAAAATTGCATGTTTTGAGATGGTGATTATGACAGTTTTTTATATGCTCTTGATTTTAATTTTGTTAATATTAAATAATAAAATCTTGAATATTTAATGAATTAATAATTTAGCATCTAAGAACATACTCAAATATCCTGAATGAATTGAACAAATGAATGAATAATTTAACAACTGTGAAAGGACAATCTCAAATATTCTGCAAATAACTGAATGAACTAAATGAATGAATGAATGGTCTGGCAACAGAGAAAGGACATACTTATATATCCTAAATTAATTAAACAAATGAATTAATGAATTTTACATTGAGAAAAGACATTTCCAAATATCCAGAAAAAACTGAATGAATGAATTAATAATCTGACATCTAAGAAGTGACATACTCAAATATCCTGAAATTGAATGAATTAGTTAATAATGTGGCATCTAAGAAAAGAAATATATCAAATATCCCAAATGAATTGAATGAATGAATGATCTGGCAACTGAGAAAGGACATACATATATGCCAGGAATGAATGAACGAACAAATGAATGATTTTACATCTGAGAAAGAACATTCTCAAAAGTCCAGAATAAACTGAGTGAATGAATTAGATCTGACATCTAAGAAATGACATACTCAAATATCCTGAAAATGAATGAATGAATGAATGAATGAACGAACGAATGAACGAACGAATGAATGAAGTACATACTCAAATATTCTGCATACAGTAACTTAAGTGAAAAGTTGAAACCATAAACAAGGTATAAGGAAAATCAATTTTTCTACAGTCACTCTTGAGAAATGTCAAGCAATCTGTAATTTAAAATGTGCAAACTAAAACTTGCAAAATGCAAAACTGAAAACAAAATGCATAAAAAACAGTGGACAGAAGCCAAATAAATAATCATATCCACCTCCATCAATCTACATCTACTGCTGATCTTACTGAGAAAAAAGAAAAACACCTGAAAGCCAAATTAGGAAGCAGATGAGGTTTGGTTTAGATGCGCTAAGCATAACATCTTCTACGAAGCGTGTGGCGGGAACCCATCATCCACCTCATCTGTCATACCGGCATCTATCAAACTGACAGCCCTCCATTCTCTTCACATGTTGAGAAAGAGGAAAATAACACACAAACAAGTGACAGTGATGAAGAGTAGTCTTCCACAACTGACTCCATACTTCATATCAAACCATCTCTGCCATGCACAGGTTTGATGAAAGATACTCCATGACTTAAATCACACATTCTTTTTAATAGAAAAAAAACATGTGATGGCCTCCCCTATCATTTAACATCAAACATGTTCCTGTGAGAGCTTAAATGTATTTATATCAGCAGGACATCTGAGATAGGACATACTCAAATATCCTGAAGCACATTTTCTGATCCTCTCCACTACTGGGACTAAATGAAAATGGCAGCACTAATACTGATTTCTGGGTCATGGAGGAGAAGAGCTGGAAGCAGCAGACATTTGATTTACTGAAGAAAAGCACATTTCAAAGCTTGAGGAGTCACTGAAGGCTGTAGGTAAATTTCTTTTAGTAAATTCTTGGCTTATATTGTAATATTTAAATACTGTCCATGTTTCTACAACTACAAGTATTTTGATATCGCAGCAGTTTTTTATTATTCAGCAGTATTTTTTTATTAAAACTTGTATAATTTTTATCCAAACTGTATCTTTTTTGTTGAAGATTGCAGTTTTATTGGAAACTAACTAACTAACTACTTTGGAATGGTAGACAAATACAATTGAATAGTTAAGATGCAAAAGCCTCTAAAAGCCATCTTGGTCAAAAATGAGATAATGACACTGAGTGAATGCTCTCCGCACACAGTATATGTTCATCAAGTTGTTTCACTTCTAATATGCTAAATGCCAGCCTCAAGTCACTGAGAAGTACCAGTGCTTACATAGAAACCTATACAAAATAGCCAGAGAGAAATGCTCATTTTGAAGAAAAATATCAGACGTACTCTTCAACTGATCAACTGAAAACTACACGTATTTTGCACTTTAATAGATGAAAGCTAAAAACTTGCAAATTTCCAAGTAAATTTTAAAAATTGAAAATAAATAACATTTAATAATGTATATTTTGTATTATTAAGTCAAACAAATAATACATAAATTATATTTATGCAAAACACACATTATGTGCATAATTTATTAAAAATAAAAACATGTTGTTAGTTTAATTATATATATATACACACACACTACTTTAAATATCACATAAAGACAATGCTGCCACTATATAATAACATAAGGGGATGCCCATAATCTACAGATAACATGAGCTGAAACATTCAAGTTATTCTTTAAGTGTTGCACAAAGCCATCTCAAAGCTTTTCATTCTTTTTGACGAGCTCTAGACAGCTGCAAGGTTTCGGCAGTGCACTGAAGTACAGTGTGCTGCTGTCCGTGGTGCTGAACCGTTTGTGTGTAAACTGGCCCAACAGCCACCTAACTTTGTTTGAACAGAGTTAGTTCCAGTTCTACCTTTAGCACAAAGCCCCAGCTAACTGTTTTAATGGTAGAATTGCTTGCTGTGCAGGAAGAAGCACGGTTCACTTCCTGCATGATTAGATCTGTACTGCCAAATAACTGTTGATGAAAACAGGATGTACTGTATCTGTGGACTCATAATGTGAAAAATGGTGTTGGCATTGCATTATTTGCAAAAGCTGTTCATTCTAAAACATTTGTTTTTCTCTCTCTTTGCATTATTGAAATAAACCTTTAATGTTAATATGTCTCAAACAACAACAGACTTTAGAATTATTACAATAGAACACATTTTGGTTTACATATGTGTATACAACATGTTATGTTTATACATTACATATAATTATATATTATATAAAATAGAATAAATAATAAATTATATAAATATAACAATTTAAATCTAAATATTTTCAACATATATATTGTGTGCGTATTTATATATACATAATAAATACAGTAAACATACAGAAACTTATTTTAGAATCATCAATAATATATTAAATAATGTAATTTTATAAAACCGATTAAAAAAAAAATAATAATGTCGCTTTATTTCTTCTGAATTGTCAGTTTGACATTCTTCTGAAAAAATTACAATCTAGTACTCATATAGTAAATGTACCCTATTTGTGAAAAGTGATAAAAGTAAAATAAAAATGAAAATTCCACTCACAGGAACTACTCATGGCTTCATTCTGTCATGAAAAGAATATTAAACGTGTCATGATCATCTTGTTCCTGCAAGTCTTTGAATTTTGCCTTTTTTTATATGATTGGGTGAAAAAATTCACCTGAGACTCTGGCGCTCTAATTAAAGAGGATCGGAAGCCGTTTCCTCTCCAGTGCTTCCTCTCACGGACTTCCCTTTGTTCCCTCCACTCTTGGCAGAGTTAATACTCTCTTCTTTTGTAATCTCCGTCTGTCACTCGTGAAACCTGACCAAAATGAACGATGGAATGAAAAAATATTGTTGAGGGAATACGCCAGTTTGTCATGCTTGTGATCCAACATTGACTCATGATACAAGAAAACAGGAAGAGGAAGCGTCTGAGTCTGAGAACACATGGGAATCAAAATTTTATCAACTTAAATAAAGATGAAAATAAAGTTTTAGTCAATGTTTTGACAGTCACAATACTGGTTATAAATGAATTATCACTTATTATTATTTTCAGAATAATCTGTCAGTTTGAACAGTGTGATTATAAAACTCTTCAAAAACAAGACATTTTCCCTCTCTGGCATCACATTCTCAGCTTTTTTATGTAAATTAAGTGCAGGGTTTTAACATAACACTTTTTTTTGCTGTTTTGCTTGTGTTGATTTCAAAGGCAGCTGAGCTTATCTAAGCTTTTTATCACCAGATGCTGAATAGATTCAGTCAATAACAGCGAAGCTCCTAAATCCTCAGGAGTTTGTCCATGGCAGATTGAAGTCATCATCAGAGGAGACAGTAAAACAAGAAAAACCCTGAATACTGATCGCTATCTTTACTAAAAGCTGCACTTTTATAGGGCGGCCAAATGACATGACCACTAAAAGTATTTGTACGGTTAGGCTGCATACAAAAGTGTATGACTTTCATTGCATAGATAGATCTCATCACTGCAAATAAATAATAATTGCTAGATTTATTTCTCTCTTTATAGGCAAAACATTTTTGAATCTTTTATTTTCTATATTATATATATATATAATTTTTTGTTTTATTTTTGAAAACAATGCAGTTTGACTGTATACATACATTTTGTGTTCACTGTATATTTCTGCAATATTTCGTGGATGATGGGGGTGATTAGCGTTCATGCATATCAATTTAAATGGAGTGACAGAAAAGGACACAGTTAACGAGAAAATGTGCAGGGTTTTAATTACTGTAACCAGTGACCTAGAACATTCTCAGCTCTTGGTAGACATCGCTGATTTATTTTAAGGCTTCCCATGTTATTATTGGTTTTATATATATCATTTTATAGTAGTTAATCTAATAAAATTATGATAATTATTGATGCTGGTGATTTTGTATTATTATTAGTAGTAGTAGTAGTAGAATTGTTGTTGTTGCTGTTGTATAATCAACTCTCCCTCTCTCTCTCCCTCTCCCTCTCTCCCTCTAT
>JAUMHE010000085.1:5711742-5746748 GCA_032359235.1 Enteromius mattozi | reverse complement strand
TGTCTCTGAGCTCTTCAGGCAGTTCCTTTGACCTCATGATTCTCATTTGCTCTGACATGCATTGTGAGCTGTAAGGTATAGACAGGTGTGTGGCTTTCCTAATCAAGTCCAGTCAGTATAATCAAAGCTGGACTTAAATGAAGGCGTAGAACCATCTCAAGGATGATCAGAAGAAATGGACAGCACCTGAGTTAAATATATGAGTATCACAGGTCTGAATACTTAGGACCATGTGATATTTCAGTTTTCCTTTTTTTAATAAATCTGTAAAAATGTCAACAATTCTGTGTTTTTCTGTAAACATGGGGTGCTGTGTGTACATTGAGGAAAAAAATGAACTTTTATCATTTTAGCAAATGGCTGCAATACAACAGAGTGAAAAATTTAAGGGGGTCTGAATACTTTCCGTACCCACTGTACCTGAACACAAGCAGACACTTGGTTAGTCTTTGGTAAGTCTTAATCATCCTCCTAATATTGCTGCTTTAACTCACAATGAATGCATTATAGTTAAGTGCCAAAGGCCTGGCCATCCCAGCGGAGCAGATGGAATGAGAGGGTTCACAGCTGGCCATGTTTACCAAGCATTTACTTTCCTAATGGGAGAAAAGAGAGAAGGAAGAAAAACAAAAACAAAGACACTGACTTGGCAGGAAGTGGCACACAGCTCTGTCAAAGACTTTTTGGCAGAGACAATGATGCAATGTAGATATTCAGTGCTTTTAGGGAATAGGATGGAAAATGAGTTCATCAAAATATCAATCTACTTGGGGGGGAAATATTGGGAAATATTGATTTCTAGTTATGTTTCTCTCTAGCTTTGTTGTATTTGTAAAAAAATAAATAAATGTATAAATAAATGGTTTGTTTTTTTTAAGAACTTGATATTATAAATTTTCCATGTGAAATTACTTTAAAGTCTTAAAAAGTTAATTAATAATGATAATAGAGCATTGTGAAGCTGCTAAATTAGTTATATTTTCTGTAGTTTATATAATTCATGTATATTTACTTATTTCAATATATCTAAAGCTTTTTTCCTCTTAATTTTTCCCAATTTTTTTTTTACCTTATCCCTAGTAGGCTCTTAAAAAAATATTAGCAAATAATAACAACCTAATAAATAAATAAAAAAAATAAATAAATAAATAATGCTCACCTGGTCTAAACCAAGAGTAAGCCACTGCAGTCCAGTGTAACAGCAGGACGTGTGCCCAGCTTCTCTCTGCCACTGTATCCTGCTGGGCAGCACACATTAAACATTTATTGTGCCCATCCTGAGCAAGACTCCATTATTTATTTACAGGAACGGTTTCGTCCCATTCCCTTGATGGAATACAAATGAAACATGGCTATTTGTATTCCAGACTGCCTTCATTCACGTAGATAAAAAAAACAACAACAACAAAAAAAAAACATTCTTTTTGTTATTTCTTCAAAAAGCAGTGCAGTTGTTTACAGTGGCTGGGGCTGTTTTGAGGTTGATTTAACCGTGTAATGAGTGTCGCAATTGTGTTAATGTATTCGTAGGGTGAAATCATTTTAGTCAAATCTGATGTGGCATGATTATAAACCAAATACGATCAGAGAACAATCTGTTCAAACTCATAATGCGACAATCAATTCTCCACAAGCAATAATTTCAGGTATATTCAAGGTGACTGGATATTCGGGATGCCAGGGCGCAGATGGAGAGCAAGGTGACAAATTTATGACTGCCATCTGAAAAAAGTTGTTGAGTAGATCTGAAGGAATATTATCATTGACTTCTGAGGAGCCACATTGCGAGCCTCAGGGAAAGATGTTGACCTTGAATTTAGCCTTTCCTTCACTGTTCCGGGTCAAATATTGAGTTTTCTTAATGTATTTATTTTTGTCAGAAAGACAAACATGCATTTGCTCTGTGCACTAGGATCTCCACAGACATTTTTCTTGATTTTTAACTCAAGCATCTCGAAAAACACATAAAATCCACAACTCTGCTTCGAGATATACCCATTAGCTGGGCAGAGGCGAAAATGATAGCCAAGGGGGAGAGAGACGTTATTTCTACAGCGTTACGAACAGGAAACCAAACAAGAGACAGCCGATCATTCTTGTGTGGCTCTGTTGCCCACAAAACATATAGAGGCACTAATTTAATTTCATGTTTCATTGGCTGCTGGTGCCAAAGACAGGAAAGTTAGAATGGCATCCAAAGGTTGATGTTTGACTTTGCAGACTAGAAGAAGGTCCCGATTTCTGGAGTTTTACATCTTATCAGCTGTCTATGACAATGTGCAACAATTTACAACTGAAGATGACTTCTTGTGTCAAAGACAATTGTTTAGAAAGTTCTCAGACATTTCAGCATGAGTAGATATTTATATGTAAAATGTGATTTATTATTAATATAATAACAGAATCTACACATAGCCTTAACATAACTAACTTTAGAGAAGCACACGTTTAAAAATACTTTTAGGTTCATGAAGTGTAAAACATATATGGCTTAAAAATACAAATTCAGATGAAAAAGCCTTTAAGTGCTATCTGGAATTTTCTTTTAAAATGAGCTTTTTATGTTTATGCTCAGTTAATGTAAAGAACCAATTCATTGGCATTGAAGTGAAATTTCTGAACCTACTGAAAATTTTAAACAGCACTTAGGAGACACTTACAGTACTTACAATCATTAACAGCCATATTTTTTATAATACATTTTATACACATTTACAAAACCTTTTTTTTAATATATATATATATTTTATACACATTTAGGTCATTCCTGGTATCCGTTAACATTTTGGCTTTATAATGTTTTGGAAAAAAAAAAAAGTTACATGTTTTTCATGTTTTTAGCATTCTACCAAAATAGTGACATGTTTGGATATATGGAACACATACTGGCCAAGCTCCGTATTCTATAAGAATTCCCACCCTATAAACCTAACGGGTGGAATCTAACAGGGATCTCTAAACATTCTCCATAATATCGCCTAACAGGGTGGAACATTAAAGAGTGGGACAAACAGGAAAACGTTTAAAAAAAAATGTTAAAAAAATATAGGAGTAAGAGGCGACATTTACCTCCATTTGTACAGCTAAATTCCAGCTCAAAAAGTAAACAATTTCACTTCTTTAAAAAATTATCTCAGTGGAATTGTAGTCTATTTTGGAAGGCAGGAAGTACATCCTAACAGGGTGGAAAATGAGTTTAGGGACATGGTAAATGAAGAAAATGTTACAAAAATAAATATTTTCTCACATGATTTAGTAGATGAAGTTTAGCATTTCATGGTTTATATTTCTAGTGGAAGTTAATTACTTTGCACTGAGAACATGATAAAATTGACCACATAAATAAATTAAAAGGTTTGTAGAAAACTAAATAATATTTTTAATATATATTATCTCTGCTTAAGTGATAAATTAGACCTAATATATATAATTTCAGCAATTTATTATAAACAGATGACTATTTTAGAGAAAATATAGTGTGGAAATCATAGAGACAGATATAAAAGATATTACCCATTTATAAAAATACATTTAAATAAATATTAAATACATATAACTCTAAAATATCTATATTATAGTATGTTGTAACTATCCAAATATATGTATAATATAAATACATTAAATGTCATATAAATGTACCTTTTAAATAAGAATCATTATTTTAAAAAAATATTTAAATGTATTATATTATTTAGATAATTTTAATGTTTTATTACTATCATATATGTATTATTTTGGATGCTGTCAACATGACAATATTTCTAAATATACCAACATATTTATGTAAATGTCACATAAATATAAATATTCAAGAGCATTAAGAGGGTTTTTGTTACACAAACTAAGCTATATTTCAACTGATAAACTTAAAATTTAGAAAAAAAAAAAAAAAACATCAAAAGTGCATGATTATATAAAGTAGAACTTTAAGTTTAAAAATGTTGTAGCCTAGCATTTATATTGTAAATGTTTACTTCAAATAAAACTCCTTTCACTTCTCTATGTTGATGTGTGAATATTGTTCCAAATAAAGGTTTAATATATGATGCTACAACCGCGACATAAGAATAAAAGGCGTTATTGCTCCATTTAAATATCCTTTATTATTACAATAGATTGTTCACCCTCAATAAATAAATAATTTCTTTTATTTAAATGAGTACGGACAAAGCAAATCAATAACAGGATGAAACCATAAGGACAGAGCTTATTAATATTACAGTCAGCCCGCATTTAAGACTCTGAAATGTCATCTTATCTGCTCCTTCTTTGCTTTTTTTTTCTCTTAGGCTTTCTTGCAGTCTCTCTCTCTCTAGAGTGATTGTTCTAATCTAGGCCATAATAAAATTCCCTGCAGAGAAACATTATGTGTAGGAGGGGAGCTTGAATGAGGGGATATTTAAACAATTTATGAAAGCACGACACAAGCAACTGCGTCGCCTTTTTCATAAAGCAAAACTGATAAAGACTCGGACACATAATAAAAGCTCAGATCACAATTAAACCGAGCGTTAAAGTGGAAACTGTCTTTGTGAGTTTCTTGCAGCAGACGTTATTGACTGAGGCTGGGATTAGCTGCGTTTTATTTATCGCAGATAATCTATTGCTGAGTTCTTGTTAAGCGTGGTCATCTGGAAATGTCAAGCAACATGAAAACGTCTGAGAAAAGCTTGCAACAGTACAGGCGGCAATCACGTAACGGCTAAACCAGCCATGAAATGTTTTTGTCTGGACTTGGGTTCGATCGATCTGGCTACTGTTGAGGTCAGTGTTATACACGTGCAGGTTAGAAACAACTTAAAGGTGATATTCAATACACACAACACAAGCCTTGGGCTGCTTAACACAATGACACTAACAACATTATGCAGTAATAACATAAGCAGGCCTATTTCTTGTATTGTATGCTTATTGTGTGATATATATACCCTAAGGCTATCCAAGATGTTGATGACTTTGATTTAGCATTACATCACTTGGATCCTGGATCCTATATCTCCTCTGCAGTGAATGGGTGCCGCCAGAATGAGAGTCCAAAGAGCTGATAAAAACAATAATTTATCAGTAATCCACATGACTCAGTTCATCAATAAATGTCTTGTGAAGAAAAAAGGTGCATGTTTGTGTGCATCATCATCTATCAATCAAGCATAAAGATTTTTTTGTGGATTATAATGTTTTTACCAGACTCTCATTCTGACGGCACCCATTCACTGCAGAGGATCCATTGGTGAGCATGTGATGTACAGTAGCCTAATGCTAAATTTCTCCAAATCTGTTTGCATATGTAAACAAACTGAACGGCCAGACATCATTTATAAACTATATTTTTTGACTCTTATAGACTTAATTTGTAAGAAATACAAAGTTGTATTGAACATTTAAATTAAAAATTTACCTTAAAGTCGTCTTTGTTGAGAGTGAAGGTATTAAAAGCTATTTTGGCTGAAATATGTAATCCATACTAACACTTGTTCTAAAGAAAAAGTCTATCACTCTCTCAAATCAAAATACACCCACATTTGTTTTTGTTTTGGGCTGCTTTTGCTTGTAAACAGTGTTTGTTCAGTGCATATTTCTCTCCTGATTCAGACAAAAACGGTCAAAAGATGCATTTGTTTCTTACAAACATGCAGATGTTCGTTTTATAAGACATTGATCGACGGACTAGAGTCATGTGTATTACTTTATGATGATTATTATGATGTTTTTACCAGCTGTTTGGACTCTCATTCTGACGGCACCCATTCACTGGTGAACAAGTCATGTAATGCTAAATTTCTCAAAATCTATTTGCACGAAAAAACGCATCTTTGATGACCTGAAAGTGAGTATTTTCAGAAAATTATCATTTTTGTTTGAACTTTAATGGTAAACTGAATGGCCAGGTATACTTTACACACTATAGGACTTGATGAAATGACTAAAATAAATATTTAAATGTAAGAACTTATTTTCTGTGGCAACATGATGCGTTCAAACTGCTGTTACAGACATAATCTGTAACAAATTCAAAGTTTGAAATTCAAAATGAACCATAAACTCATCACTGTTGAGAGTGAATCTATGAAAAGCAATTTTGAAGTCTTAACGTTGTCCTGTTTGCGGAGGATTGATGATGCTGTGCTACTGGTTACAAGCCTAGAACAGAACAGTCGTGCTCAGATTCTCAATGCTTCACTTGAAATCCAAATTAAGTGGCATAAATACTTATACTGTACAGTCACAGCTACAATGAGATATTTTGAGTAAGATCACAAGCCGTGTTGGGAAAGCTAATTAACTGCTAAACCCAAAAGCTGCTGCAAGGTACTCATGACTTGGAGTTAAACTTTAATCATGCTCCTCTTTTAAAAAACTAGTTAAACTAAAAGCTACTAATAAATAGCTAACTACATTAAAACTGTGTGCTCAAAACAAAATGACAGAAAAACCAGCTTGTTATAGGAAAACAAATACTATTCTGAGCCGAGCTACTGGCCCTTTTCTGAAAAATATAGTTATTAGTTGCCGCATCTCGCAACCTGTATTGCAGCACAACTCTATCAATGTGGCCATTCATTCTAGGCTTGTCAATTGAGCAGCAAGCTTTCCTGACATTAATTGTTAGTAGTGCAACACATTTTCAAAGTTGTGCATGTCTCCCTGAGAGAAGTGCATTAAATCCCGTTCGCAAGAGCACAGAAAGTGGTCAATTATACACTACAGACAAATTTACCACAGGTAATTTAGTGTCACACTCTTTTTCACGACTCTTATCTGCTATGACAGTGATGCCTGAGGCGAAAACAGACTTGAAAGCAAAGTGTACAGGGGCAATACGAGGGAAAGGAAAATTCTCTAAAACAGCTTTTTTTTAAGGTAAAAAAAAGTTTGCTCTGTAGGGAATAAGCTTTCTAGTTTCCGAATATCTACCAGTCAAAAGTTTGGACATACCTGCTCTTTGTTCACGATTATAATTTTCTACAGAACATTAGTCATGAAGTCTATTCTAGAAATCATGTAAAAATATTAAAGGGATAGTTCGCTTTGAAACTAAAATTTGAAGTGTATCAGCTTACCCCAAGGACCTCTAAGGTGTAGGTGTCTTTTTTTTTCTTCATTAGATCCAATTTTGAGATTTTTAAGTCAAACCGTTGTAGTCTGTCAGTCATATAACATGACTGGGAACTTTCTCTATGAGAGGAACAAAAAGCACAGAGAAGTCCAAATTAAACCATACCCCGTCGTAACGATACATTGATTGCATACTACACGAAACGAGCGGTTTGTGTGAAAAAACGAAAAGTATTTATGTCGTTTTTTACCTCTTGCACACCACCATGTCAAAATGATCCGAGGGCGCGCACGCATCCGGTGCGTGACGTGTGCGGGCGCTCTGGCGTAGTCTGCGCAAGCGCCAAAAAGCCGAAATTCTGGTTCAAATAAATATGGATGTGAAAAAACTTTAACGTTTATACATCAAAACCGTCTTTCATTGCGATGTCCTGCACTAAATATGTTTAGATAGTCACAGTGAAAGGTAACACCTCCGAATTCTCTGCGTAAACAACGAGGGACATATACACGGATGATCATTTCCGGCGCTTGCGCAGACTACGCCAGAGCGCGCGCGCACACGTGCGACCATTTGGACACGGTGGTGTACAAGAGGAAAAGATATAAATACCGCTCGTTTCCGGTAAAGCTGCTTTGTCATAAAGACACAAAATGTCTGCAACCTTACAATAAAATGTGAACAAAAATATAAACATAAGAATGTTAATGTAAAAAAAAAGAAACCAGTATCTCGCAGTATCTCAATGACTGGATGATATAAACACTAACATAAAATAATAATAATAATAAATTAATAAAAAGTTGATGTGACCACGTTCTTAAATTAATGTTCCAGTAGCCTTATGAAGATGCATGAGATCAAAAGTCATATCTCATGTGCTCACATCCAAACCTGTCTAATACTTTACAATGGAATATACAAGGGCTACACGGACCAGAAAAGTTATTTTACAACCGGCAGGACCATAAATCAAAAAATGACACACAATATCCAGATGGCCCACTGACAAGAAAAACAAATGGCAGAGTTAATGATCAATGTAAACAGGTTTCAGTTTGATAGGAAGATGTACCACACAAAGCATCCAGCAAAATCTAATCAAGTTAAAAGGGAATGACGCTCATTATAAACAGAGCTTCTGAGCAATGTTTTATTCATAACACTCGGATGCTTTTCAATTCTATCATATTTTATCCATTTTGGACAGTATTGGTTTCTCCTGAGGAGATAGAGATTTAAATTAATGATGATCTGGCGTCTTTCTTCAAATGATCCTCCTGTTGAAATTACATGTTTTTTTTTTTTACATGCATGGTTTTAAAAAATAAAACACCTGTTTTTCTAAAGAACTTGACACGCTGTGTTTTTAACTGAAAGAACTGAAAAATGCATGAGCAATATTCATATTTAATGACGAAATATAAACTGTAAACATATTAGGTGCAGCTGGAGACAAGCATGTTTGGTAGACTCCAGACAGCTTCTGGTGATTGTATCATGAGGAACCAAACTTTCCTTCATCTTTAGATCACATACGGTTTCAATTTCATAGCTTAAAAGAAATAAAAACTTCACAGCAAAAACTTTTTGAAAAAACAAAAAATGAATGCATGAACACATGGCTTCACACATTTACAAGTCAAAAACAGCAATTTGGTGTTCAGAAACATGACCTGTCAGCTGTGGTGCTCACGCAGGCCACACAAGATCAGTTCCAACTGTGTCATTTTCCAGTCCTGCTCCCACTGCTTTTCGCATCAGCTCTCTATTACCCTATCATTCAAAAAATTGGGGTTGGTATAGGAATGTATTTATTTATGTATTTTTTTGGAAAAGAAGCCTCTTATGTTCACCAAGGAACAACTATTTTAACTATTTTAAAAACTATTTTAGATTAAAAAAAAACTTTTTATTGCAATAAATATTGTGAAATATAATCAGTTTCTGTAATGCAAAGCTGGACTTTCAGCATCATTCCTCAAGTCACATGATCGTTCAGAAATCATTCTAATGAGCTGATTTGCTGCTTAAGAAAAAAAGCAAACATTTTTAAATAACTTTAGAATTAAGGAGTGCTTTTATGGACACTTATACGGTTAATGATTTTTTTGTTGCTCTATTAATTAAAAAATGCAGATTTATCTTGTTTTTGTTATGTTTTAGATAATCAATTTATAAAAATAAAATTTTAAAATCTGCATTCCATAACTGTTTTTTTGTTTAGTTTTTTTTTATTTGTTTCCAAAATCAATTACTGAGCAAGTGACTAATCGGTGTTCAAATGGTCTCCCTAGCCTGATTAACAAAGGTTGTGATGTTTTCTAATTTGAGTGCTTCGGCTCAGTTTCTGAGTTTTCCACTGTCTTTGCATCATAACATCACATCTGTATCCATAACGAAGAAGTCCCAGCTAGTGGACTATATTGCATGTGTGTTGCAGATCATTTAACCTCTTCTTACAGCATCTGGAACAATTAAACTTCTCATTTTAGAACCAGTTCTAAGGAACATCCAATTACTTTTAATGGTAATAGCAATTTGAATGTAATTTCTGTACAGAAAATGACTTCCGGCATTCAGTTAATGCTACATACAGTATATGTAGTCGTACAGTGTTGATACTGTTAACATTAACAATTTGGGAAGTATAACAATAATAATTCACATGATCTGAGCTAACTTTGCGATTGTTAGATTTAATGTCCATTAGTAGCGTGATTTATTGTAAAGTTGCCTTTTTTTCAGTTGGTCAGAACAAAACTGGAAGACGTTACTTATTAAGAAGACATTTTCTGGTGAAATTTCTTATTGTCAATATACTTCCAAAATGTAGTATCTGTAATTTTGAAGTAGAATGAATATATCAACACTTTTGCATTGACAAAACATTACATTCATCCGCACCTGAAGTGCCATGCCGATACACAACCCAATTAAAGAAAATAATTCTGCAAATAACTGCAATTGCAGGTGTCATACAGAGATGGCGACAAAGAGTAAACACATATGAACTTTATTTTATAGATTTTGGTATTTTAAATATCTTCTGCCAAACACCCTACACCCTACCGTCCTTGCTTGTGTCCCTGTGCGATACGGAGCAGTGCGCAGTGTAAAAGCAGAGCTCCCTATAGCTATTTAGAGAAAGCCACCTGCTAGCTGAACGTATGTGATAATGTAGTAATCACTATCACAGGCCTGAGAGCTCCTGGAGGGTCATTCGGAGGGGAGGGGAAAGTAATGCCGCTCTCCCTAACGTCTTCCCGCTCTGTCTACGGTGGCTAGAGCCGAGCGGCAGACAGACCTGGAGAGAGACACAATTAAGAAATGCAGTGGTGTGTGCCGTGCTCGGCGTCTGCAGCATACCAATGAAGACCTGCCCACCTCTCCCTGCTCAGGTACGTTGCCCACCCTGCCAGGATCTAATTAGACCATCTCTTTGTAAATGGGAATGAGATTACAGGACAGGACAGCATGCAGTTTGCTGCGGGTTGCTGGAGGTCACAGCTAAGTCATTACCTAGCCCTAGATTGAGCCCCGAATAACACAGGGAGAATGAAAATAGAGTCATTACCCATACTGCCTTTATTCAGAGAAACACACTGCACTTACCCTTCCTGGTTATTATTCTGTTTACTAACTTACATTCAGTGCATTCGATTTTTCTGTTTAGAAACATCACTACAGTTGTTTTAAGTCCCGTGCAGTGTTTGCAGTATATATATATATATATATATATATATATATATATATATAAACTTTATGTTATATTCTGTATTCTGTAACAGTATTCTTTCACCTTAAAGACTTTTTTTTAAGAAGTATCTTTGTGTGATAAAAATAGAAAAAAAAAAACCTTTACGATATTGTTTGTTTTAGTATCATAAAATAAATATAATAGTAAGTATGTGGTATATACACACTCACTGTTACATTAGCTACATTATATAATTTACTTACGTAATGATTTCTTAATAATGTAACAATAAAATAATAAGTATATATAATGTATTTACTATTATTTTATTATAGAACAACAACAGCTGCAATAATAATAATATTTATAATTCAAAAAGGAAAAGAACACTTTTTTTCTTAAAGTAACAAGTTAGTGAAGTAATAATATCATAATACGGTATATTAATAAAGAAGTGAGTGTAAAGTATTTTTGATAACAATAATATATCTTGGATTTTTTAATATATTTTTTATTATTTCAATAATATTTGATAAAACTTTTCATATAATGATACATTTCTTTATTATTAAATTCTAAAAAATAAAACTAGATTTTGGAAAATAGTATTTCAGCTGAAAGAATAGTGTTTCTTAAAGTGATAATATAGTAATGTATTTTTTAATTGTAGATTATTAACAAAATGTGTGTGTGGTTTTTATTATTATATAATAGCAGCAATGACAACGATAACAATATGCTTTAGACCATTTGAATGAGCTTTCATCAGAAAAAAAAAAAAAATATATATATATATATAATATCTGAATATTTTGTAGCTAATAAAAATAATGAGTATATATACATATGCTTGCTGCTATAGGATGCTCAGGGTTGTGATATATTGGTAATACAGTCTTTGCTAGGCCAGTGGTGCATGTTGCACTTAATAACACCCTTAAGCCATGATTATATTCATAGCATTGCTACATTCATAAAACATACAAACATTTATAGAATAATGTTGCTGATTATCAAACTTCTGTCTGACAGACTGAAGATGAAACTGTACATTTACTCCACAATGGCAGAATTCCCTTTAAGCTAAAAGTGTCAGCATCTAATTGCAGGCTTCTGTTGGCTCCTGAATTTAAACATGGACTGACATAAGTTAGTCTTTGTAGCTTCGCTCCAAACCAAAGTATGTGTGGATCCAATTGAGCAGAGATGACGGAACTCATTATACCAAACATTCTGGGGAGAATTCGGATGAAATCTGGCTCAAAGGCTCAGATTGGCTTTTGTAAAACAAATTTCTTCACCGAAACCCCTATGTCAGCCTAAATTGGATAAGACGAGGCGGGGGGAACTAAAGAAAAGACCAAGCCAAACAACATTTATTTGACAGTATTTTACATTTAATTTGGTGTCTGTCTCTTTATACCGTTTCAGTGCTCTGAATATGACTGTCCTTTTCTAACAGAGACTGACAGTCTGAGTTCTGTTCACCAAATAACAGTTTGTAAGTGCAGAATTTTTCGTAAACTCTTTTATTCTTTTCTTTTATGTATATACATATGCACGTATACATAGATATACACTACTGTTCAAAAAGTTTAGAATCAGTAAGATTTAACCAGTGCTCACCAATGCTACATGAATTTGATCAAGAACACAGTAAAAACAGTGATATTGTAAAATTATGAATTAGATCATGGTTTACTATTTTAATAAACTTTAAAATATAATTGTTCTTCACGTTGTAGTGCATTAATCCTATGGTGGAAAAGATTAATTTTCAGCATATGATTTATTATCAATGTTGGAAACTGTTGTACAGATTTAATTTAATTTTTTAACTTAACTAAAATAAAAATAAAATATAATAAACATTACTGTGACTTTCCCCCCCTCAGGATTCTTTGTTAAATAAAAAGTTAAAAAGAGCACCATTCATTCAAAATAGAGATCTTTTGTAACAATAAATTAATTTAACATATCCTTGCTGAATAAAAGTATCACTTACAAAAAAAAAAGTTAAAAAAAAAACTTTGAAATGTACAGTATTGTAACAAAAATTGTTACAATAAATGCTTTCACTGGTTTTATTATTTATTTTATTATTATTTTTGAAAATGTTATTTTAAATTGTAATATCATTTCAGAATATTACTGTATTTTTGATCAAACAAATGCAGCCTTAATAAGCATATATATGAGGTGTCTTTCAAACACTTCTCCAAGAATAGTAGTGTATATAAAAAACTTTATATATGAAGAGTTTACATGCAAAAACAGATAACTGTTTTTTTTTTTTTTATAAATATATTTTTAAATTGTTATCCTGTTTTTATTGTTTTAACTGTGTTAGTTAGTTGTATTTTTTTAATAAAATAATTAATAAATAAAATAATTAATAAAATAATCCAACTACAGTTTGATTGGGATTAATTGGAATTGCACAATGAAAATACATGATTTTTGAAAATCATTTTTTGAAAATGAGTTATCTGTCTTTGCAAATGACCTTTTCACTCAAATATAATAACAATAAAAACATACATGATTACTGACTTTCACAATCTAAGATGATACATATATTATTAAAGTTAATTTTACAATATCAACTGTTTACTTACGAGTTTCTTTGGTAGACCAGATATATAGCAGAGAACTTCTGTCAGGAATCTACCAGCCTCTAGTTTACAGTAAGAGTGATTCGTAAACAAATCCACAATGCCTCACCGCACAGACCAAAGCATGAGCTCATCACGCTATTAGGATTACGCAACAATCAATTACTCTTGAAGTGCATTTTTATGCAGGGAATATATATTTATATAGTTTATAGCAGGGAAAGCAGGTGGGACTAAATGTTCTGCTGGTGTCCATGTCTTGTTTTGTTTCATGGACTAAATGCTAAATATTTCAGTATCACCATTAAGATAAGCTAATGTAAAATATAAATAACAGAAAAGACAAACGAACGATGCCTAATATAAGTAGCCATTACTGATGTCGATGCCGTTACACTGTCCAGCCTTGATTGTCAGACTCTCCAGGGCATCCTGTTTCAAGAAGTGAGGAATGAGGTGGGACTTCCTGTCGTTAAACCGCCTCCCATTTCTACAGATATCTGCATCTTCTTCATCCTCTTCTTCGCTTGAAGTGTTACCGTTCACCTCCGTGTCCAGTTCATTGGCACCAAACGGATCGCTGCAGGATGAGTATTCGATCTCCTCCATGCAGGGCGGCTCGTCGTCCTCAAAACAACTGTGGAAACAGACACAATGACATTATCATTAAATCATTTCATTAATTTTACGCTATTATTATAAATATTACAGCTGAAATAAAATATTCATTATTATAGCCGGCAAACGATTAATCGTGATTAACTGCATCCAAAATTAAAGATTTTATTTACATTAATATATGTGTGTGTACTGTGCACACACACAGTAATTATTTTCTAAATATTCAAATGTGTTTACATGTCTGTATTTATATTCATATAATTTAGATTTTTATTTTTATATTAATATATAAAAATTTTTCTTAAATATATACATGTATGTGTGTGTGTACATATATATTATATATATATATATATAACATTTGAGAGCAATATAAATATATAGATATATGTGTGTGTGTGTGTGTGTGTGTAGATAAATCAAAAGAAAATATTACATGAAAAACAATTTAAAACAAAGCCTGAAATGAATAAAAACTAAATATATATAACAAAAATACAAAACAAAAAAATCAAATAAGTAAAAACTACAATACAAATTAAAAGCTAAAATAGATATGAAAAAGGCACATAAAATTTATAAAATAAATATGAAAATGAAAAACAAATGTTAATTCTAAATATTAATTAAAACAATTGTATATAAATAGTGATACAATACTGCAGCAATAAATAAAAAAAAGTCATTGCTCTGTAAGTCATCACTTCATCACCGTGAAGTGAAATTAATTTGAGCGGAAAGGAATCGCTCTGTCTCCGCTGAAGGACGCGGTGACCTTGAGTTTGCTGAGTATTTTGATTGACAGTAAACATAAAGCCCAGTCACGCTAATCAGATCAAAACCACAGGAATCCATGGAGAGCGTGGATGTGACGAGCAATCCGATTCGCTCGTCCTCGCCACCAGTGTGTGTGTGTGTGCACGTGTGAGTCTGTTTATCATTTTCCCTGCCCTGGGTGGAAATTAAAGAAAAAAAATAACATCTGGTGTGCAACAATGTGAAGAACAACATTGTATTTTTCCCTCTTCATTATATAGGAAAGATGAGATGACGCTCTGGGTGAAAGAGAGCGTGTGGGAGCGGTCTCATGAGACGCAGGAGACACGTCCCTTTCACAAACAAATCACGTCCTCTTGACTCACAAAATGAACCAATTTGTTATGCGGTTGTCAGTGTGGCAACAGGTGCGACTTACTCATCTATTCTTCTGCCTGTTACTGGGTGTCCAAATTCAGTGGAGGACACATAACAAGCAGGGATATTAGTGTCTGTTTCGTGGTCGGAGCACCTGTCGTTTGTAAGAGGAGATGATTTGCATAGACCTGGTGATTGAGGTTATTGCGGCCTTTCGAATATTTGAACAGCTCTTTTAAAAGTATTCATGGGGTCATCCGGTATTTTGAAAACCTTGTTGAAACATCATGGAAGAGATGAGAAATTCTATAAAAGCAAAAGCAAAAGCAAAGCAAAACAAAACAAAACAAAATGCAAAAGAAATCAAAAGAATGCAAAAGAAAATACAAAGAAAACAAAACAAATATTATGAAAATTTAACTAAGGTTCATTAGTTAACATTTATTAACAACATTAGTAAACATGTTACCATAAAAGAAGATAAAAATAAGAAAATGAAAAGGATCAGAACAAATAATTCGGAATAAAAAAATAAATAAAATATTTTAAAAAATAAAATAAAACAAATAAACAACGACACAGCTAATCATGACATAAAGGTAAGTTTTTTTTGTGTGTGTGTGTTTTTTTAACCAAATTTTGACTAGCTTTAACAAAAACCGTTGACCTTTCTTTGAACTTTAGAATTATTTTTATGTGAATAATCATTTGTTTCATTTTAAATGTATACTGCAGCAGTGAAACACAGATGTGTGCATTGAGCCTGACATTCATTTCATACTTGGCAGAAAAACACAAAACCAGAGCCAAACATTAAATACGTTTGGACTAAATGATAAAATGGAGGGAAAAGAATTATGAAGTGACTTGTGGCCAGGTGACCCATTCTTGGAATTTGTGCTAACCCATCCAAAGTGCACACACACAGCAGTGAACAAACACACACCCGGAGTAGTTGGGGGATCGGTGTCTTGCTTAAGGGTCTCACCTCAGTCGTGGTATTGAAGGTGGAGAGAGCGCTGGATATTCACTCTCACCACCTACAATCCTTGTTGGACCTGGGACTCAAACCCACAACCTTCGGGTTGTCCAACTCCCTATCCATTAGGCCACAACTGCCCCCATCGTTATATTTTAAAATAAGTATAAAAAATTACATACAGATGATTTCGTTCTAAACAAAAGTATAGTCTACTTATTAATCATTCCTAGTAATTTGTGATGTTAAAAAGATATTTGGAAGCAATTTTTCATTAAGTAGTGTCATGTTAGCTCTGGAGACTTGTGCATTATGACACTGCAGAAAGGACAAAATCATTATCGACTTCCATAGAGTTACTGCAGAGGCTTGTGTCAATAACATTTTAATGTCACAACAGAATGAACTCTTAATGATCGGTTTTGAGGAAACAGGGCACCTTCATCTGTGTTAACAACACCACCACGACCTACTGTATACTAGCTGCTCAACAGTGATGCAGGTTTCTGATGAGCTTTATTCTCTGAAAGAAAAGACTTTGTGTACTTACGCAGGTCTGCTTTCAATTACTTTAAGTGGCCGCTGAGAGCGAGAGCTGTTCATTTCTGTGCCGCTCGGCCAGAGGGAGTCCATGCATCTTTGTGCCAGTCAGCAGGTTGGCTTTTCAGCAATTAGTCATAAAAACACAACTCAAAAGATCAAAAGATGACAGACGAGAGACCGGGGCTAGCTGTCACACTTTTTACTCCATGTTCGTTAGAGAAGATGAATTCAATTTTCATAAAGGCATATCTAAAAGGATAGTTACCTACAAAAAAATAAATTCTGTCATCATTTCCATCATTTACACACCCACAGATATTTCTCTAAATGTATATTGTATAAAGTAAGAAACGGAAAAAGAAAGAATAAAATCTATAATTCAATTCTCTAAAGTCACTGGTGTCTTTGGGGTAGCTGCGTGTCCTGCGTGGCTAATTTGCTGCAGGCTTCCAGAACACAATCACCTGCCATTTCAATTACTTCAAGATCACTTGTAATTCACTGTATGGACGGAAGACAATCAATGACTATCAGGAGGATTATGCTGCTGTGGCTGGAGCCTGAACACAGGGACTCGGGGGGATAGATAAACAGACAGTCGCGGGGTTTGCGGTTGACCACGCCACATAGTCCTGAAAGGAAATCCTATTAGCTATAGCACTTGCTTTTCTAAATGCTTCCGGTGTCTACCAGCAGGGGCTAACTGAAGCGTGCTGAACATACAGACACAGACACCTTGACTCCACCATCCTTAAAAGCCAAGGAGGAGACCAAACATGGGTTTTCTTGATCAGTAGAGGTAAGAGACAATCTAACAATAAGTCAAAAATGACACCCCAAGCAATTCTAAAAAATAAGCTACTAATGCTAAACCATAATTCAGAAATCAGCATTTTGCTTTTACATTAGTATATTTCAGAATCAAAGAGAACAGCCTCTTTAAATACAACATATAGAATGTTAAAATAATACATAATACATAATATGTATTTTAGTAATATGTATTGTAATAAACAAACTTGTGACTTCTAAATATATATATATTAGTGCTGTCAAACAATTAGTCGCAATTAATGTATATACTGTGTATATTTATGTACATATAAATACTCACACATGCAGTATATATGTTGAAAATATTTATGTTTATACATTTATATGTTCATCCTTACATTTTATATTACATATTTAATATATAAATATAACATATTTCTCTTAAATATATACATGCATGTGTTTGTGTATATATATATATATATATATATATGACAAAAAAATGTTTTTTTGGATGTGATTTATAACTTGACAGTGCTAATATATATATATATATATATATATAGGAATAAAAAACATCTAAATAAAGTTATGTTGTATAAATTGACCATTACTGTGTGAAGCTCTTTAACAGCTATATTGAACCATTTAAGTTGCATCCAACCCACTATTGGTGATAACCTTTGACCCCCTACCCATAATTCTTTATGACCGCCCATTTATAAGTCACTATGTTTTAGATATATATATATGTGCCGTCATAAATTCAACATGGCTGACAGAATTGTTGGTGAGCCAACAGTTTCATCTTCTGTTGGAAAAGACAGCAGTGTAACTCTCTCAAAACGACATTATCATCAATAAAAATATCTGATTGAAATTCCTTTCTTGGGAAATAAAACATTTCCCACCGTTTGACTTGCCAAGCGCTTGTTTGATGTAAAGATAAAAACGTCCTGCCCAAATTTTCTTTACCTCCTCCGGTGTGTTTACACTCAGCAGAAATAACATCTGTCTTATGCTTGCCTTTAGGTTTGATGCTTCAAAGACTTAAATATCTGAAATTGAACTCAATGCTGGGAGTCGTATTTTAGACGCGAGAAGCAGCTCGACAAATTCGCTATTTTGGTTTAATGATCTACAGAAGTCTCTGTTGGCTCGGCTGCTTATGAAACACTAGCGTTCTTCATTTGTCATCTCGCCAGCGCGAGCAGAAAGAGTTTGAATTCCACTTTGGGTAGCTGCTAAGTAAATATATCATTCATTCAAGTATGCAAATATTTACAAGGCCTGTGCCACATCTCGATGAATATGAGAACAGACATGCGGCAAAGACTTTTTTCCCTTTGGTACACAAAACAAAGCGATATAGAAACTGACCCTGCAATCTACATACACATGGTCAATGCAGACATTTGATTGCATTATTATTCCGACAGGCAGTATATGTCTGCTGAGAGGATGATTTCCAAACAAGCAAAGATTTTCTAACAATTTGTTTGTGTTGTGGGCTATACTATGCAAAAAGCAGCATTATGCTTATTATCATTACCTTGACTAACCTCACAGAGTTAGTCACGTGTGCCTTAGCATTTATGCTGTTTTCAGCATGTTTTGTGTTTACAATTCAAAGCCAGTGGCAGATCTTGTCAAGAGTGATCAATAGACCACAAACCTGTGACTTACACACCATTAGGATAGCATAATTCTTTATTCCTTTAACAGGGTAAAAAAATAAATATATATATTATATGTGTGTGTGTGTGTGTGTAAAGAAATAAAAATAAACAAAAAAATTAAAAGTTATAGAAAAAAAAAGAAATAAAGGATGCATGGATAACTTTTTTTTATGTTTTTGTAAAAAGTCTCACTAAGGTTGAATTTATATGGTCATAAATACAGTAAAAACTAATATAGTGATATATTATTTACATAACTGTTTTTTAAACATATTTTTAAATTTAATAGAATTTACATTTTCATAATTTAAATAAATAAATAAATGATGGATGGATGGACTGATAGGATATTTTTAATGTTTCTGTAAAAATTCTTACTAAGTCTGAATTTATTTAATCATACAGTAAAAACAGTGATATATTATTATTATATTGCATTATTAACTGTAATATATTCAGGGAAAGCTAATTTTCAAAAGTCATTAATTATGTCTTTAGTGTTACATGCTCATTTAGAAATCTTTTTTCTTTTTCTTTTTCTTATCATCATCATCATCATCAATGTTAAAAAGAGTTGTGCTGCTTAATATTTTTGTGGTAACCATGATTTACTTTTACCAGGATTCCGGTTTTACAACATTCATAAGAACAGCATTTCAAAATAATATCTAAGTCATTTCATATACTGTACACAAAATCAGAAGAATTTACACATCATCAATCTGTTCAAAAGTTTTCACCCCCATCTCTCAATGCATTGTGTGGCCTTCTTGAGCGTCAGTACATGTTTTACACCTTTTGTAAGTTTTGTAGTTGTGCATGAGTTCCTCAGTTTTCCTCAGTGTTAAAAGATGGATTTCAAAATCATTCAGCCAGTTTTGGAAAGGGTTCAAATATGCAAAAGATGCTGGAGGATATTTGTTATTTTCAGTTATTACTTTGTCTTGTAGAGTATTTGTAAATATATGTTATGTAAAAGAGCCTATTCAGGACAGTACAAAATAAAAATTATGTGCATTTTTCATGATTTTGTTTTGATTATTAACGTTTTACACATTCTGCAAGGGGTATGTAAACTTATGAGCACGACTGTGTGTATACTGTATATATATATATATATATATATATATTAATAGAGTTTAGCTCAATACGTTTAGTTAACATACAAGTGTGACATTTCCAGCCTGGTTTTAGATTCCTTGTCAAAATGTGTTTTTTTGTAATTCAACCACAAATATTTTGTTTACACAAGTCGTTTGCTCATTTAGTCTCCCATGGCTTGTCTATTGTGTTTGTACAATAGCAGTAAAGCCTTTTGTCAGTTTTGTAATTATAGATGCAGTCTCAATCGGATTATCAATGTCCAATCGACGAATTCCAATGCAATCAGAATCAACAATCAAACACAATGGAAGTGTGAGAGACGAAGACCGATCTCCTCCCTTCATCACCTCCTGACCAAAAACAATCCACGGGTCATTAGAATTCTCCCCTCGCGGCTTTGATAAAGGGTCTTAGCAGCTTGAATTTTAAAAGCCTAATTTATCAGTGTGAGGGAAAAAAAAACAGCTTTAGTTGGAGCTGGAAAATATGTTTTCCACATTTCTGCTCTATTCAAATCAAAAAGCACAAGCAATGAAACAAACCGGCCAGCTCAGAAGCTCAAGATGCATTCAAATCACTATATTCATACGCAGAGCTTTGTGCCATCAAGTTGATTTGACCAATTTCGCTTTCAGCAAGTTCAGTTTGTGTACTCCAACCAAACTTGGATGCCACCAACAAAAGTTTCTTAACACTACCTTGCTTTCACAAGGAATTTCTATTATAAAATACAGCTACAATAATATATACATATATATATTGTTTAAAAAAACCTCAATTTTCATTCAAAATTGCTAAACTTATAATTATCATGTGCATTCGGTTTGTCTGTACATTGTGACAAACACATTTTTGGCCACTAAATTAAACTTTGAAGTCATCTTTCTACCATAATGCAGATTATGAGGAGCCTGATGAGGGATCTAGATGCTTCATGTTAATGATATTACCAATATTTTAGCTATTTGGAATGCAGAACCATGATTTAATTACTCTTAAGAGAGGAGTTAAGTATATCTGGAGACAGGTGTGCTGCACAACCGCATGGCATGTAATTGCTTCTCAAATCCCCCGGTGAAGACCTGGTCCAAAAAATAAATATATAAATAAAGTAAAATATCATAAACTACTTACAATGGATTACAGTTTCAAATCCATGAACTACTTATGAGGTGGCAGTAAGCACAGATAAGACTGGAAATAGCACTTAAATTGTACTTTTCACTGAAATGTCATGATTTTTACAGAATTACAAGACTAAAAAATGAATTATTTAAATGTACTATATTAATAAATAATATACTACATAGTATTGCAATACATCTACTATATTAATCAAATATTAAATAATTGAATATTTTATATATATATATTTATAATGATTGTAATATTCATTTAATATTCAATGTACATTGTAGAGTACATTGTATATTGCATACTTAGTAATTCTATTTTTTATTCTATTTTATTCTACTTTATTATGTTGTTTCTTAATTTAAATTTGTACTGTTCACTTCTGCCGTGGCAAAAACAAATTTCCCACTTGTGGGACTAATAAAGGTTTATCTTATCTTATCTTATGTAAAGATTTTAATATATATTTAATTTTACCATACTAATCAATACTATATTATAATAATACATAATAAATAAATTTACTATAATGATATACAAAAATATTTACATTTATGCTTAAATAAATACATTTTTATATTATGATTAATTACACATTTTTATAATTTATTAATTCATTTTAACATTATTATTATTATGATGTGTCTTTTTTTCTTTTCTTTTCTTTTGTTTTCTTTTCTTTGTTTTGTTTTCAGTTACAAATGACAAAAAGATATATATGTGATGGTGGTGGTGTTGTCTAAGATTTTTTAAATATAATAATAATAATAATAATAATAATTATTATTATTATTGTTGTTGTTGTTGTTGTTATTATTAATAGTATTATTATCATCATCATCACAAATTTTATTCAACATGTAACATTATTATTATTTACTTATTTAATAATAACAATCATAATAATACAATATCATAACAATATCATGCATAATAATAATAATAATAATAATAATAATAATCGTTGATGTTGTTCAAAGTAGCAATAGTAATTATTAAAATTTAACATACTTATAAATAAATATACTCCAATACATTTATTATAATAACATGCACAAATTTGACATGTAAGTTTGAATAAATATTTATAATAATTTATTCTATATAATATATTTTATACTATGTATATTTTTTATAATTATATTTAAAAATCTTAGACAACAATAGCATATATTATTTATATTATGTCATTCGCAATTAAAAACAAACCAAAAAAAAAAAAAAGCTCAACCACTGCAGAAAAGACAAAAAAGGATCTGTGGTGAAACAGGATCTTTGGTCAAAATATAATAAAATAACCCCTGTATCATAAATCTTCTACCTTTAACAAAATGTCTGGCTCTTCAAAAAGCTCAGAAAAAAAAGAAATGAATGAGTAAAAAAAAAAAGGAGTCCAAAGTTGCGGAAATAATTTCATTTGCAGATTAGAAGGGGCAAGCTGCGTGCTGCATGTAGGGCGAGGGAGTGAGCGGGTCTGTGTGACGGCAGGGGACAGAGATTCAATCAGCTCTCTCCTGGGAGACGTCCATCGCTGCACAAGGATACGCAGCCCTTGTTTACAGTGTGTGCTCTCACAAACTATTACAGACACCTCATAAGAGATCTGCCAGCAAATATCTCCTAGAAGGCATTAAAATCAACGCCACTCAGAAGCTGTTTGCAGCCCACTTTTCAAGCTCTTATCTTCCCCTCCCTCCTCTGCCTCTGTGTCTGAACGCATGCAGTTTCATTTTACAACACATCCTGCTATCAAGCCTGTTCATGCGGGGACAGTAACACAGGGAACAACAGCTCGGAATTTTAAGTACGCTTATAATGAATCTTTTGGAGAGTCTGTCCAACTGTGCATTAATAATTAAACCTGAAACTGAACAACTGAACAATACAAAGTTCTGGCAAACTTAAGAGGAGCAAAACAATTAGTGCAGCTCCCCACGGTCGATCGGTTCAGTGATTTTGGTGGAATACTTAGAAATTAATTCTGATGATGCCATTCTTTGGATAAATGAGTAAATGTAGATTTATCACAAATTTAGAATTAGCGAAAATGCAACGAAAAATCAACGCCCCCTGATTTGTATGAACAATTATGTGAGAAATACATTAAAGCATTTCTTTCTTGATAGATAAAATTAAAATGTACTACATTACATGAAAGTAACATTTACAGCATGAATATAATAAATATAGGATTAATTAATTGATTAATTAATTGCATATAAAAATGAAAACACACATGTGCAGACACTCACTCACTCACTCACACACACACACGTTAATTACACATTAATATACTGACCAAAGAAAAATGACTTGAATTATTGACCAACAAGTTATTAGAGTAAGAAATATTAGCAAATAAATACATAAATAAATAAACAGGGTTGAATGATATATTTAAAAGTCCTTGTTTATAAAGATTACAAATAAAAATAAAATAACAAACAAATAATTAAGTAAATTAATAAATAGTGTTGAATCATATATTTAAAAAGGTCTTGTTTACAAAGACTGCAAATACAAATAAAATCACAAAAATAAATAAATAAATATTGTTCAATTATATATTTAAAAAGTCCTTGCTCATAAAAATTACAAATACAAATAAAATAACAAATAAACAACTAAACAAGTAAATAAATAAGTAGTTTTGAATCATATATTTTAAAAGTCCTTGTTTATGAAGATTGCAAATACAAATAAAGTAACAAAAATAAATAAATAAATAAAAACAAAGAAGTCTTTGTTTACAAAGATTTGGTACAGATCATAAAATAAAAAATAAAAGAGAAAGTGTGGAAACTGATTGTAATAAGGTAATAATATCGAATATTTAAACTCATAAACCTGCTCTCCCTCAGACAAGTAACAAAAGGATGAAGACTGCCTCAGAAGCAGTGTGATGCATGCCTATTTCTCTCTAAAGACTTCTTAAATGGTCTAAATAAATAGAAATGAAGCGAGCTAACTGGCAGGTTCAACCTTCCTCAGTTTCCTGAAGGGCGACCGTCATTTCAGAGTGGATTAACAAGTTAATGTAGTTTGTGGTAACTTTTGATGGAATAAGTTTTACAAGTCGGCTCAGTTCTCATTGTTGGAATAGCTGGAGGTGCTGGGTGAATTGGAGGACAATTGCAAATGAAACGGGCCAACTGGCATGTAAATTCGGCTGGAAATATTTCGAATTCTAATAATCAATTGCAGCTATTACTATTTAGCGTTATTTGTTGTTTTTCTTGCCCATCTGTTTGTTTGTTTACACTTCTCAAGATGTCCTTTGTGTCTCACCAATCCAATACGTTTCATGGCTGACTAAGCTTTCAACTTTGAGGCTTTGGCGAAGCGCTCTGATGTGGGGGAAGAAAAGAAATCAGGCTCGGGGAGAATTATACAGCGAGCCAGAACGTACCGTAGAGACTCATTTCCGAAGTGCGTAATGAAAGAAACGAACAAATGTGTCAATGTCAGATGTCATGAAAGGTGCGGAGACGTTCAAAGCCGTTCTTATGAGAGCTTGTTATCTTCTGAGGGGTCCGGCATCAAAAGCGGCATTTAGTTTATTAGATACATAAAACACTTGCTGTTAAGTGACGTCATCAGAAAGCATTTCTAAAAAGAGTCAAATTGAGGCCAGATTTAAAAATGAAATCTTTTCATTTCGGCGTTTCACAGAACCTATTCAAAAGATGTCATGCTTTATTATTAGAAAGTCAATTCCGTGCACTTTTTAGAGCAAAAAAAGCTGAACCTTTGACACAAAAGATAAAATGGACCTGAATGTGAAGAAAGCCGGAGTGTTCCTGTGAGCCGTTGGGCTTTATTTGACATCTAGCAGGTACTGAGCGTTCTGTCGGGGTACTTTTCATTCGGAAGTGCATATCCAAAAGTGTTGGGCAGGAAAATAGCACCTATCTGAATGCGAATTCGCTTTCCTCACAGAGGAGTCACAAACAAAAAGGGCTTCCTGTCAGCTCTTGAAGTGCTCGCTTCTCTTTTGTGTCTGGGGCTTGAGGTGAATTAACCATCCGCATGACTTTGTCTGGGATGATTTTGGATGCGTGGCATCAGTAGAGCCGGCTGTCCTGGACTGACTCGCATAAAACACAATGAAAGCAGCGTGGAGAGGATAGGAGAGGAGAGCGATGCGGTGAATAATATGACTGGAGCTGTGAAGCCGCTGGTCACTGCCTTTAAGTGGAAAGTGATATCCATCTGTTGTCATCTGCTGTGTTGACTGTCAAAAGAAACTGATCAAATCACTGCAGACCTTAAAGCAGAAAAGATGTCCTTAATAGAGACACTTTCTCTCTCTCTCTCTCTCTCTCTGTCCTTCACACACACACACATATACCCCAAGCTAGCTAAATAGGAACTTCCCCTTGATATGTAGTGTTTTACAGTTAGTTTAGTGACTGCAGACTTAACCTTTCAATAATATTGACTTTTTCATTATTTATTGCTTTTATGAACCTATTTTCCCCTCAAAGGTGTTCTTTTTGGTCAGTCTTATCTGCTGATAATTATTTCCATGCTTTATATATGTACTCATTAATTTTTTTTTAATCTATAACGTAAGTCTAGGGTGAAATAAAATTCTAAAATTGGCCAATTAGCAATTACAATATAATAAACAGCAAATAAATAAATAAATAAACCTTTGTGAGACTTGCTAAAGATATTTAATTGATATACTTATCAATGTGAATAAATTATTGTTATTAAAAAGACACTAAAACTGAGTACACAACAAATGATGGCAAAGATATTTGAAGAAATAAATACTAATAATAATACTGAATAAGAAATTTAAATGTAGAATTAATATTATGTATATATTTAATAATAATTTAATATCTCTCCCTCTATCTATCTATCCACCTGTCTGTCTATCTGCTACTAGAATGTTACCTGATTTGTTAAATGTTGATCAAATACATTGTTCTTGTTTCATCTTAAAAGTTACTTTGTCTATGACAGTTAAAAAAAAGAAGAAGATGAGCTGTATTCTACATCTATGTAAGAGCTGAACTGAATGAGACAGGGCTCGTAAGCAGCATTTTGCAGTTGAGCATAATTCAGTTACACAATACTCTCGGGTACAACCAGTCAAGTTTACCGTTTTCTCTTCAGTAATATGAAGATGAGGGGAACAATAGAAACGTTGTGAAATCCTGGAGAAGAGAGAAGGGTGGGATAATCTCCTCAGAACACTGAGCTCTGTGTGGACAAGATGTAACAATTCAAAACGCACACAAAAGGGATTTAATTGAACTTCGTAGAAATCAATAGCTCAGCTTTGGTCCATTTCACTCCATGACAGAAATCAAGACTCTAAGTGAATTTTAACTTGAGGATGCCTGGGAATGGAAAATAGAGGGAGAGGGAGAGAACGAGTGTGTGTGGAGAAGAAAGGAGATGGAGAGACGAAAGGAAAACAGAGAAAGTGGCAGTGCTCCCAGGAAACCCCTTTAGTGGCAAATTGAAAACTTGAAAGGCAGCTGATGCACTCTGAATGAATCTCTGTCCACGTCCCACGGCTCGAGATCATATTTAAAAAGCCAGAGTAAAATGGCTGCCTCACTTGGCAACAGCAACTCTGCAATGTGATTCTTAAAGGTCACTAACAACCTAACTTTGTCAGTGATCTCCTTATGATAATATTATAACCCGGTACAACACTTAGAAAGCACTACTGTACAGATACCTTCATTCTATTTTCTATTGTTTACATACAGAAATGCTATTATGTGAATACCGACTTCTCACATAACTAGTCATCTGTATACCGACTGAATACACAGCCACAGACAGAAAACAAGAAGTGTATTATTGTCTCTAATGTGGCATTTTATTCATCTAAAACCAACCGCTAAAATTTAAATTTACATGTACTCTCCTGTAGTCGCTAATCAAGTTCACATATTTCTGCAATTAACACAGTTACAAACTACCTAATTACTCCATAACTCATTTTGTAGATAAATTCATTTACATTTTGGTCATTTAGCAGACACTTTTATCCAAAGCGACTTACAAACGAAGACAATAGAAGCAATCAAAACCAACAAAAAAGAGCAACACAATGCAAGCACTTAGTCTAACGCAATACACATACTGTAAGGTTTTGTTTCTTTGTTTTTTTAAGAAAACAAGTATAGAATATGGAAAAAAAGACAGTTATTATTTTTAAAAGAAGACATCTAGATAAAACAGAATTAGAATAGATAGTGCTAGAGTTAGAGGGTCAAATAAAGACGGAAGAGATGTGTTTTTAGCCATTTCTTAAAGATGGCTAAGGATTCAGCTGCTCAGATTGAGTTGTGCAGGTCATTCCACCAGGAGGGAACAGTTAATGAAAAAGTCTGTGAAAGTGATTTTTTTGTCTCTTTGTGCTGGGACAATAATGCGTCATTCATTTGCAGAACACAAGGTTCTACAGGGTGTTAAATTCAGCGTTACATTTACATATTTTCAGTGTTAGGGAAAGTTACTTTTAAAAAGTAATGCTTTACAATACTTTAACTCTTTTCTAAGAAAATTAACTAATTGCATTACTTAGTTACTTTTTGGTGAGGGTAATGTGTTACATTACTTTTGTGTTACTTTTTTTCATCTGGACTGGGCTTGTTTGTTTCTAATATAAAAAAGTTCCATTTTTGGCAAATGTAGAAGTGAAATGAATAAGCCTCTGAATGCATTTTATACTTTCTGAATGTGTTTTTTTTTAATGCATGTTCACTTTTAATTAAAAATTACAGTAACCATCTTAATTATCTTTATGCACCTAACCTGATTACATACTGTAACTCACATTATTGTAATTTGTTACCTCTGTGTATTTTTAGTGTTTACAACATTTTAGTAATATAAGATAAAAATGTATTTATATATATAATAATCACTGACATAAATGGCAATACTAATGCATTACTAGACTTCCTTTGGTTTTTATTAGACATCTGGCTCAAATTATAATAAAAAGTGAACCATAATCGAAGAACCTCCATCACAGCCTCCAACTTTCCAAATGATAATTTCCACAAAAACGTTAATGGTATTCCTTTGCAACTGTGGGCTTATTCCTTCAGGAAATGTACATCTAGCTCTTATTTTCATTCTGCTCCACCGAAGCAGAATCGTTATCATAATATAGTTACAGACAATTATAGTTATCGAATATAAACCCCACAAGGCCAGCTGAATGTGCACATAATAACAAAAAGTGTCTGCTAGTATGCTAAATTCCATTAATAAAATACAGATTTATCTTTCAAATGAACCGTCTTATTTAAAAAGGAGCAGAAAATGATTCAGATATTGTTTGTTATTTACATTTAGTTTAAAGCCATGTGTCTAATTAGATTTGAAGTATCTGTATCTTAAGCAAACCCAGCTGAGAAGTACTGTTTTAAAGTATTTACTATAAACCTTTGATTAGAAAAACTTTTTATTGGGGTCTATTTTGACAAGTTTTGAAGCCCTAGATGTGTCTGTGGTTAGAATATGTTCATTTAAAACTCACTTATTGGATTTGTGGTCGAGAAGCCTATCGTCCAGGTCCAAGAGGGCAGATGCGTGGTGGATCAGACGGCTGTTATAATGGATGGCGTTCCTCCTGAGGGTGAGATGACTTTGGCTGAACTTCATTCCCATCTCCTCCAGCTCCCGCGTCCCTGTCTGCAACCCCTGCGAGGTGAAGATATTTGAGATTGACAGTTCAGATTTATGACTGACAGACTGATTGATTGGGTCAGTCAAACTACATTTACAGACTTGTCTCTTAATTCTAGAGTTTTGTAAGTGGAGACATTTGCACTGTGAACACTTGTGCAAGAGAATATACAAATGCTGTTGAATTGAAAAAAAAAAAAAAAAAAATTGTCCATAAGCAAGTAAAACTTAAATTTAGGCAAGACTTTTTATTAAAAATAAAATAATTAAAATAATTACTTAATTCAGCAAAAAATAAATAAACAAATTACTTAATTAATTAATTGACAATGCAAGAAAAAAAACACACAAAACCAAACTAAAGGCAAAAATACAAACAACAAACACAAACAAAACAAAAAACACCACAAAACAAAAGCAAAATAAAAGCAAACAGCAACAATGCAAAACAATACAACATAAAACACAAATAAAACAAAATCAAAAAACAACATAAAACAAAAACAAAACGCGAGCAAAAATAAAAAAAACTAAAATACTAATATATAATATAAATAAATAACAGAAAAATAACTAAAAAAGCAAAACAAAACAAAACAGAATGCAAACAAAACAGCACAAACAAACAAAAAACAAAACAAAATGCAAACAAAACACAGAATCATAATAAAAACAGCACAAAACAAAACAAGCAGCAACACACACACACACACAAACAAAACTAAACAAAAAACACAAATAAAACAAAAACACAAAACAATATAAAACAAAAGGCAAACAAAAAGAAATTGGGGGGGGAAAAAATACAAATATGTAAATACAGTGTCTACGGAAAGTATTCAGACCCCCTTAAATTTTTCACTCTTTGTTATACTGCAGCCACTTGCTAGAATCATTTAATCATTTTTTCTTTTGTAATAAATCTGCAAAAATGTCAACAATTCTGTGTTTTTCTGTCAATATGGGGTGCTGTGTGTACATTTATGAGGAAAAAAACGAACTTAAATGATTTTAGCAAATATAACAAAGAGTGAAAAAAATAAGGGGGTCTGATTACTTTCCGTACCCACTGTATATATCATAAATAAAAAACTAAAAAAAGCAACACAAAATTAACAAATCACAAAACAAAACAGAATGCAAACAAAATACAGAATGAAAATAAAAACAGCACAAAACAAAACAAGTCACAAAACACACACACACAACATTGCAAAACAAATCAAAACAAACACACACACACACACACAACAAACAAACAAAAATACAAAAACACCAGCACCAAGGCAAAGCAAAACAAAAACAAAACACAAAACAAAAACCACAGCAAACATTTCTGAATAGAGGTGAAAACTAAAAGATTTATGAAAACATTTTGGGGGGAAAGTTTACAATTTAATTACTACATTTATTTTGCAAATGCCACCTGGTTGGATGTTTTTGTATCTGGTAACAATGAGACATTTTCATTTGAGACTGAAGTGCCCGCATATATTGTGCCGCCGCTGTATTTTGCGAGCCTGTTGTAGCACTTTGAAAATTTGTTGAAAGCAGCATTGAGGCAGGTTCCAAAACGCATCTGCATTGACACCACAACGTTATTGCACACTTCCCGCTGTGCACAAACTCTCCTCTCATATAATGCATTGTTCCGGAAACTACCATTAACTGAAATCCAGACACTAACAATATTTTCTGCCACTAGTAAACAAACAGCGCAGGCACTGAAACGTTCACGCTTTTCTAGGCACACAAAACCCTGCAATAACCCAAAGTCCTGACCCAGTGGTTCAATGAGCTGTGGATTACTGCAGGTTAACAAAATCAATAAATCTGCAGCGTCTCCATGTTTCTTCAGCGCTCCACTCACCGGTGAAACCAAAACAAAGAAGCTTGTGGAGCTTTTATCTGCTCAGCCAAGTCATAATTCATAGATAAATAGTAATATTATATATTAGACTATTAACTATAATAGTCTCCTATTTTTATTTAAATTTTGTTTAATTACTTTTATTTACTCTTACTTTAGTTGTTTCATTCAAATGTATTAATAATGACAAAGTCATTTTTAAATTGCAAAAAAACTAATTAATAATAATAATAATAATAATAATAATAGACACCTTGGTGACCACTAATAGAAATACATCTATATATTTATTTCAGTTTGCTATAAACATTTTAACCCTTAGATCTATGAACAGTTGTAAACGTTTCGAAAGAAACAACTGTGCAGTCATAAAATGATCAGTCAAACGACATATAAACAGTCATAATTACAAGCTGTTCCTTCCACATCATATCGATTCTCACCCAAAAAAAGTCTTTAACCTTGCCTGTTTCAATGATCAGTTTTCTGTCAGATTATGCCTTTCATAACAACATAATGATCGCAGATTATTTCGCCAAGAAGCAGCTGCACCTGCTCACTCGAGCATGTTATTAGCGTGTGAACGCTGCACGCTTCCCTGGAGAACATGCGGCGGCGAATCCCTGTGAGCCCTTCATTCACTGCAACCTCGGCCTGGTGCGACTGAGCCCGGCTTTGCCGCAACGCAATCTCCATTAGAGACGATGTAGGAATCAAGCGAGAAAAAGGTGTCTGAATTTGGCTGCATCTTTCACCCCACATGACACCAACAATCCTTCTCTCCTTCTTTCTCTCCCCATGTACGAGCCTTGATGCTGTAGATAAGTGAGCCATAGTTGTAAACTCAGCAGGTCAGATGAGTCAGAAGGGAGTTAGCGTCAGCGCTAATACCTTAAGAGTCTCGCCACACTCTGGGGAAGCGGACAAATTAATGGGAAGCCGTGTAAGGAAGAGAATGATGGGCGAGCAACACCAGGAGCACCTACCCACACCTGACCTTTACGTGATCGAGAGACACAGTGTACAAACACACACACACACCTCCACAGCACAGACACAAACCTACTCTGTCAAGACGGCCGCAAACAAACAGACGTTTACCGCAGCCTTCCTCTAACTGGCCAGTGAGATGCCGGGGTGCCAAAAGCGAGGGAGAACTGCTCAGTATGAGAGCAGCAGTGTGTTCCGGGTATCACTCCTCAATAATTTAGAGGCAAACCGGGGGTTACATGTGTAGAATGCATAGAGCCTGGGCTGTTTGCTCGCAGTCGAAAATCAATTCTCACCATGTTTGCGTTGAGGAGACCACACTGATCATTTCAGCTGACGCACAGCCCTTTTATTTCTGCTTGGATGTGATCGGTCATGTCAAAACACTCACGCTTGTGACTTTCAAGCGGAAACTGAACCCATCTGCTATGTTTGCATGTAGTTAATTGCAAATTAAGCGCAGCAAAGCAACTATATTAAAAGCAGTGGCTGGTATGCAACATGTTCAGCGTAAAGTTTTTGCGATTGAGAACGCTCATTAACCTGCACTGTGTAGGATTTCAGAATTAATTTTCATAATATTTACAGACTTTTTTTTATTTAAATTAAAAGAAAAAAAATTAAGAAACAACAAAAAAAAAAGAAAAAGGAAAAACAAAAACAAATAACAAATATAAAAAACACGAAACAGTTAAAAAGGAGAACAAAACAAATCAAATTAAAGCAAACAAAAATCACAGTTGACTTGTTTTCAAACAAAAAAACAAAAAAAGATAAATAAAATACATTTCCTGTCCTTTTTTTATAATATTTTGACCAGCAAAAATTATTATGAACTTAGGGCTGTGGGAACAAACTACATTAAACAAAGCAAAACAAAACATAAAAATATTATATTATAATGAATCTAAAATATATAAATAAATAAAAAAAACAAATAAATAAATACAATAAAAAAGACAAATTAACAATCAGTATCGACTTGTTTTCTGTAAAAAATCTAAAGATTATATAACAAAATATTATTGTGACTATATATTTGTGTGTGTGTACTTGTTCATGCTACATTGAGGGGACCAAATGTACCCATAAGGATAGTAAAACCTGAAAGTGTTAACATTGTCCCAACAAGGGGCAAAAAATCATTAAAAATAGTAAATTATGTTTATCTGAAAGTGTAACAAATGCAAACAGGTTTTCTGTAAGGGGTAGATTTGGAGTCAGGGGAGTCAAGAAAATATTGTTTGGTCAGTATAAATGTGATAGAAGTCTATGGAAAGTATGTGTGTGTGTGTTGGTATTCGTGGTTTATGGGGATACAAGTTTGTTTAATGACATGGGTATGACAGAGGTTTTTTTTTTTTTTGAAAATCTGAAAAGTTTCCTGTAAGGGGTAGGTTGAGGTGTAGGGTAATAGCACATACGGTTTGTACAGTATAAATACCATTACGCCTACGGAGAGTCCCCATAAACCACAATTACCGATGTGTGTGTGTGTTTGTGTGCGTTTACAGGATAAAGACATTTTCAGGCATCAGAGATGATTAATTGGTTGATGAAATTAAGTAAATGAGTAAGTTTTCAACCAGTTAACAATACTGATTGATTTAACACTCACTCAGGCACTAAAACAAAACAAATGAAACAAAAATATCTCACATTATAGATGATTCCCAAACAAAGACAAATACACACAGTTTGGACACTCTTGTTTACAAATTAACCAATCTAAATCACTTTGAGCCTAAACTCTTGCATTTCTGGGTGACAGGGAGAAGAAAAATAAATAAAAAAAGAGTCGCTCGCTCACTTATGCAGCAAAGCGTTTCAGTCGACGGGGGCAAATTCCTTGTTTATTGGAGTGACAGTTTTTCCCTTTGATAAGGCCGGAGTTGAGGAGAGCCAAGCAGGCAGCAGGAAGACTGCCAAAACCGCACACAGGCATAGCAGCTATCATGCCCTTTCAGAGGGCCCAAGCCATTAGAGAGGTAAATTACCCCTCCTGATCGCTCTTATTAACTCTAAGCTAATCTCAGTGGCATACGGCTTGATCACCATGGCTCCATGCCACTGAATAGACTGGTATCAATCGTAGAAAATGGCCCCATGGCAGCAAATTACATTTTTTTTTTTTGATTTGGACGGATGAAAGCACATTCATAGGGATGTAAAAAACCTTTGTAAAATATATTGTATAAAATAAATTAAACAAACTGTACCATATATATTCAAATGATCAGTAAACTGTTAGTTATCATGCTCTTAAATAATAGTTTATATTTTGATTGGTTGGGTCAGATTTGGTGGGAAATATCAGGTTACAAAAATTTTTCTTGATTTTACTTGATTGTTTAAGAAGACCTAGCTATTATGGTGGCAGATATGCAAACAACTTGCTCAGATGAAATATTTTTCAAATATACATCTGAAATCGATTATAGGAATTGATGATTACAGGAAAACGTAGAACTCAAGTCCATAAATAACTGGCATTTTTTCTTTCAACCACAGATATCGATAGAGAGGCCAAAGTACTGTCCTGCAAATATCTACACTCTTACAAATAAAAGTTTGGAAAGAGTGTTTTCTACGGTGACCGGGAAGGGACACCTTCGGTTGTCGTGGCCACGACATATTAACTCGAGTTTATTGCGTAAACAAACCTGCGTGACCACAACAACCCAGGATTATCAGAGATGGATTCATTATTATTTTATTTTGAATGAAGAAGTGATTATATGAATTATTATTGAAATTATTGTACTATAAAACTCATTTCATAATTTATTTTATTTTTTATGTTTTGTTAAAAGCGCTATATAAATAAAGATTGATTTATTTATTGTTTTATAATATAAATTATTACATTGCACGCAATGTAAACATCATTTATATTAAATTTATCATGAATAAATGTTACATAAAGTAAATAAAGTAGGCCTACAGGAAAGCATTTTTACCCATCACAGTCTTGTTATTATTAGCCTATTATTATATTTTTATATTTGTTTCCCCCCGCCTTCATTTTAATCTTTTTACATAACATTCTGACAATATACATATATATTATAGATTTATTATATATATATATATATATATATATATATATTTACATATATATATATATATAATGTA
>JAUMHE010000085.1:5699958-5711487 GCA_032359235.1 Enteromius mattozi | reverse complement strand
AAAGTATACTAGCAATAACTATACAGAACGTTAATTAGGTATACACTAACTGCAGAAATAAATATGTTTATATGAAATAAATATGAATAGAGAAGAAGAAGAATATACATATATTAAATTAAATGTTTAATGTAATAAAAATGTTTTAAACATCTCTGATAATCCCGGGTTTCTGTGGTCACGCAGGTTTGTTCATGCAATAAACTCGTGGCCACGAGAAAAAATATGTCGTTCCCTTAACATAAGAAGTCGTGGCCATGAGAAATGGATGTCGTTCCCTCACCATAGCATCTCGAGGCCACGACATAAGAATGTCGTTACCTCGACAAAACGGTCTCGTGGCCATGACATAATATCACGTTCCCACGAGTTAATATGTCGTGGCCACGACAAAACTAAGTGAACCGAAGATGTCCCGTCACCGTAGTTTTCACAGTGATGCCGTAGAAGAACAATTTGTTATCAACAAATATATTTGAACAAATGAATTTAAAGAGATTTCAGAGTTCGGAATTTAAGACTTTGGAGAGAGTTTAGCATGCTAACAGCTAACAGTATGTTAAAGTTACTTGTCAAGGGGCACTTTAAAAAAACGACCAAAATACTTGTCAAAAGGTCATTGTGTACACAAGTTAATTTAACATCTTGCAGGCATAAAATGAGGAAATTTCTGCTTCCAGATGAGTTTTCTGTAACTGAAATACTAATAGACATTTGGTCTCCCTCACTGACTAGTTGACCATCCTAGCCCACTAGTCTATCTTTTGAAAATTGCCATCATTCATTCTTGTGCATGATTTTGTACATTTCATTGGTTTTACACACAGCAACTTGGCTAATTAGCATGTGACATGCTAATGCGACTCTCGACATTTCCGATGACAGTGATGTATTGCATATAAACTGTCTGGTCTTGCGTCGCGTCGCCCACTTACCTCCTGACATATACTCACAAAACACACCTTTCTTCCTTTCAGCCTACGATCATAAATCAATGACAAGTCACACAATCGCTAACTAGTAGCTACCTGGCCACTTTCAACCAAGTGCTTTATTTCCCCCGAGGCCTCTGTAGCTTAGTCCTGTGGTTAAATAATCTTTCAGGACATTTGGTAGCACAGAACTCGAACTGTTTTCCAATAGAAGCCCAAGCATAACAGAGCTCTGCAAGCAAGCCTATGTGTCATTGATGAAGTGAGTCATGATGGGATTGGAGTTCTTGACTCAGCGGCTCCCTCTAGCTCTCAGCTCTTTCACTGCACCACTTAAAAAAAAAATGTTTTTTTTCATCAAAGAGTCCCTATAAGAATAAAAGAGCAAATGACTTACTGTTTTTTAGCTAGCTCAGGCGTCCTCTGAGAAATATCTGGAATATATTTGCTTGCATAATATTATATATATATATATATATTTTTAACAACAATGCTTCTCCTCGTTTATTTTGACCTTCATCAAATACTGAGATTAAAAGTCAATTGGTCAAATCTCCAATTTTATTAGAATTTATATATCATTGTTTTATCACTGCTGCCCATGGCCTACAGCACTAACACAGTCAATACAGTTGCTAACAAGATTTTGTTACTTCTTTGTCAATCTTAAAATCAAAAAATAGGATTAAAAACCTACCGACATCTTTTCTGATGCTTAATATAAATATTAAAGTGTGTATGAAATAATCAAGAATTTGGAAGCGGGCCTGGTGATAGGTGAAGTTTTAATGAAGTCTTACTAAATGCAAGGATCAGAGGAGTCTTGTTTCGTTGGACAGAAAATCTAAAGACAGTTAGGCCTGGTTTTGAAAGACCATATGTTCACTTATCCTCTGGAGTTCAGCTAGAAACTTTTAAAGATTGATAATTACAAACTAAGTGGTATTCAGTGGCTTTAATGAAGGTGATAATGAAATTAAGCTCAGGCAGACATCACCTGCTCATTCAAGCAGCTCACATCCAGTAAACATCACACATTCAAATCCCATCCCATAATTACTGTTTCCACATTGCGTCTAAAAATATACTGAATAGTCTAAAACCTATATTACTTTGAGAGAAAACGAGTTCTTATTTCCTGAACCTTCTTTATCAAATTAGAAACCTCTGATTGACATATTACACATGAATTATTTTCTTTTGAAATGCTGAGGAACAGCATGACCTCTCACTCTCTCTCATTCTTATCTATCAAAGGCTATGCACATTAAGGGTTGATGGGCTAAAAACAGTACATTCTTTTTTCCAATTTTATACATTTTAATCTTCAATATATTCTCTAATGCTTTAATTACACATTAAGTACCATTTGTGCTAACTAACATTAATTGTACAATAAAACATTTAAGTTTTAAATATATCAAAATTGTAAAATGTTGTTTATTTAAAGGTTTCAGATTTTGAATTGCAGTTTCAATACAGATTCTACACTTGGACTTCTTAACCCCACTGAAAAAAGTACTGCCTTTAACCTTTCTGAAACACTTAATGTGTGAGTGTGTGTGTGTGTTCACGTGGTGTGCATCAGTGTGAAAAGAGTACTCATCTAAAATCCACGCTCTCTTCCAGTAGACCAGACAACTGACATTTCCCCTCGTTTTCCTGCATGACACCACCATTTAACATCAGCCACTGATGAGTAGTGAATGGAAACAGAGATCCGATTCTAAAAGCCTGACCTGCAGAAATGATTTAGAGAGGTCTTCAGCGTTTGAAGTGCTAGCTCCCCCTTCACCTTTGAAAACCTTGAGATGGAGATGCTGGAGGCATCCAGAACATCTAAAAGCATATCACACAACCAACTGAGCAGTCCAGATGAACATCAGCTTAACCAAAAATGAATGAAAATGAAACATTACATATATTTAAGTACAATTACTTAATATATGATATGTAATAATAAAATAATAAAATAACTGTTAAAAACGGTACTTGTGCTGGTCCACTTTTACATAAGCTCATCTTTGGCGCATAATTTAATAGCAGTGTTCAGCTGATTGTCAGACCTGCACACTCAGCACAGTCAGTGTCCTCAGTTTGCTGCGCCTTGCGAAATTGTGCCGTGGTCATAATTAAAAGCCGTCCTTTGAAATTAATCACATATTATGAGAGTTGCTTTAATCAATTTGCAAACATCAAATTACTGTCTCCAGCATATGTTCCTCAAAATGGCTATAGCCATCATTATTTTTTTTTTTTCCTTTTTTTTTAGAGACCCAATTAAATTTCTGGAAATCGGATGGGTCATAACTCCACTTACTGTCCTGAAATACAATTATCAGATCAGTCATCTTCTATGAAATGCCTCTCAGCGGCAGCCATAGAGCAGCCCATCCAAACAGTCAATCTGATTCATGTCTCCGGCCTGTCGTAGCTAATCCAAAATTCACCTTATATGACACATTTATCCCAAAGTGAACATCAAACCGCACTCACAACTTATTTTACTTTAATAATTTCCCATATTTTTGCAAAATGGGATATGATTTGAGGTAAAATTACATATGATGGAGCCAGGTGACTGAGGGAATAGGCTAAAAACTGGTGGCCTTGATGACGTCACCAATAAAATAAATTTATTTAAAATGTATTTTATGTCTTATGTTTATTTATTAATTTATTTTAAATGTATTCTAATATATATATATATATATATATATATATATATATTTATTCTTTTTCTTTTCTCCCTTAGCCAAATTTACATAACTACAAAAGTGCTGAAAAATATATGGAGGCTCACAAAAACAAGCCACAAAAAGCCATACTTCCTGAGAGTGGAGTATTTTCATTTTATTTAATGACCAAAAGGAAAGTCTATGCTGAAGCATTGTTTTCAATGTTTCTCCAACCTTCAAACTAACAAAACCACCAAGTTTAAACATCTGACATTGAGTCTGACAGTATTTACAGCCCATTACTTGTCGATTTTTAGATGAGGAGATAAATTACCCACTAAAACTGTTCCACGGTTGCTGCAAACTCCCTGTAGGACTCACTAAGCTAAAACCCAAACTTTGCTTCACAGTTTCGTTTCGAGACAAAAGTGTTTATCACAGCTGTGACTAAATTGAACCTAATCAGAATGTAGCACTCGGCATACTTAATTTAACGAACTTTGTACCGATTTCATCAAGCTTCTCATTTATCTTAATCCACGTGTTTCCTCGCAAAAAAAACGACAATAGTTGATTAAGTTTAGAGGAGAAAGAAGTGCAAAGGAAAGGAAGTGGGGAATTTCATTCGGCACTCTGAAATTGCAAAGCTAAGGTGATTAAAGGTGCCGTCTTTGTGATGCAAATGAGATTCCTTTTGAAGATTATCCTATGTTTGGCAAAAGACACCTCTGCTTTGAGAGGAAGACCGTTAGAAGAGGTCCTAGCGGTGTCATTGGCAATCTGAGAAAATGGATAAGTTTCACTTCACTTTCTGTCTGGAGCAAAAAAAAAAGCTTGCAAGGTTCCCACACTCCTCATGAAATCAACAACCGCAGGCTATGTTGTTTAACAGCTGATTGATTTGGCAAGTTTACATCACCATCAAAATATGCGAAACCAGTGCATTACTCAGCGGCACCGCCGGCCGAAGCTCAGATTTAACGCAACGCTTCTTTTACGGTACACGTGTAGCTGTCTATCTGATCAGGGATTCCTCTAGGCAGTGATGACATTTCAGAGGCGGCGTTACTCTGAATGACCCAGGCTCTGATTTACTGACTGAGAACGTAATTAAGCTTCGCTCCGTTCTCGAATCCCAGAGCTCGTCTGAGCTGCTAATTGGCATGAATTAGCTGTGAACAGAGGGAGTGTTTCTATCCATTCCCCACTCTTTTCACTCTTTTTTTTACGTCCCCGCTCTCGTCTAACTCACATTACAGGACCCGGAGAGGGCCCACTTGAATTGGCTCCACAGTCTAATGGTCTGCCAGGTTCCTGACATCGGCAGTGAATATTAGTACAGACTTTTTAATCAAGAGACTCTCGGGCTGCCGCCCATTGATAAAAGTACATGTACCAAAACATCTGGCCTGCCAGCTGCACTTGTATGCATCGCTCGTAATGAAATGTCTGATTTTCTGATCCATTAGTCCAAATCTATACACATTTAGAAGCTCATGCGTCCTGCATATTGTCCGACACGCTCTTCAAACACCAACAGGGATGCGGTTTACTCTGACATTGGCCAATCGCCTAGGCTTGGAGACACAATAATTCACTTCAAATGATTTGTAGCCGACAATAAAATATACATCTAAAAGAAGAAGAAGAAGAAGAAAAAGAAAAATAAGACCAAGAACAACAAGAAGATAAAAACATCCTTATGGTTATTTTTTGGAAAAAGCATTACAGTATTTTTTATTGTTAAATTATTGTTTTTATTGTTGAGTATATTTTTTTATTCAAATGTTAAATCAACTATTTAAATGGTATTAATTTAAATAGAAAAAAATAATTAAATAGTATTTATAAAAACACCACTGTGTCTGTTTACACATTATTTTAAATAAAAATATAGTAATTACACATAATTATAAAATAATTTATTTTATTTGTATATTATTTAAATATTTTCATTGATATATTTTGTATAAAAAAGAGCCTATAGGACATATTTTTACAGCTACACAATCAAAACAATTGATTAAATATTTAATTAATTAATTAATTAATTAATACATGGGATCATATTGCGACTAACCGCACCCAAAAAATTTTTTTGTTTTTACATAGCACAGTATATGTGTGTGTATTGTGCATATTTATATGTATAATATACACATATACATGTATATATTTAAGAAATGTTTAATATATTTATATATAAAATAAATTGTATTTAAATTAGTGCTGTCAAATGATTATTCGCGATTAATCACATCCAAAATAAAAGTTTTTGTTTGCATAATATTAATTATGTATAAGAATATGACAATATAAATGTATATACTAATATTTTCAAAATATATGCTGTATGTGTGTGTATTTCTATATATATAATAAATATACATACATACATACATAGTGTAAACTTTTATTTTGGATGCGCTTAATCAATTTTGACAGCCCTAACTTGAAATGGATTAAGTATAAAAACATAGTTACATTTTCTATTTGGTTGCTGAAGTATTGAATACATACCCACGCAAAAGCAAACACATTTCTCTAGAAGTACATTCGTTTGTTATTCTTTTGAGAAATGAAGACTGTTCCATGCAACACTGTCTTGAAAGAATAAAGCAAACTGCATCTAACCAGCACAGGGAGAGACATGGAAGTCCCAAATGCACAACAACAAGACGAGCAGTACATCAGAGCCTCCAGTCTGAGAAACAGACCCCTGACTGGTGCTTGGCTGGCAGCCTCACTGAAGAGCACATACTAAACAGCAACAGTCAAGAAAACACTCCCAACTTTTAGGTAGAATGTGAGAGAAGATCTAACACTGACACATAAGAACAAAACAGTAGATTGAGCTAAATAACAGAAATTGGATAGCAAACATTTATTACGGATGGATAAATCCAAGTCTAAGGTCTTGTTAGTCAATCCTGAAGAAAGAATAGGGCTGTTCTCACCTTATGTCCACCTGTTAGTTGGCACAGATCCTGTCTCTGTTTTATTTGAGCTACAATCCCATTTTGACAGGGAATAAGGACTTAAACTTAATAAAACGTCTCCCTCAAGAGCTGACATTCTCATATCAGACCTTATTCCTCAACCATTAGCACTTTCTGAAAACATTTTTCTTACTTGCAGAACCTTTAAAGGTGCAGTCCATGGTCAAGTGTAATTCGGCACTCCGTCCTTTATTAAAGGGCTGCCAGACCTCCCAGAACGTTTGCAAATGTCACTGCGTTAGAATCACTCTACTTTGACTAAATACCATCTGCCAGTATCTCTAATGTTACCAAGTCTGGCTGTGTATAACACTACTGGTTGCTAAGCTAGCTGAATACCAAACCAAGTCCCCTTAAAGGAACAGTTCACCCGAAAATGAAAATTTGCTGAAAACGTACTCACCCTCAAGCCATGCAAGATGAGAGTTTGTCTTCATTGAAATAGATTTGAAGAAATTTAGCATTACGTCAATGGATCTTCTGCAGTGTATGGGTGCCGTCAGAATGAGTGTCCAAACAGCTGATAAAAACATCATAATAACCCACACAACTTGTTTTGGACTGTAAATGGTCTGCTGATTCAGATAAGATCACTGGAAAGTAATATTACAAGATGCTTCACAAGACATTATTTTATGGATTATTGTGAGATTTTTATCAGCTGTTTGGACTCTTATTCTGATGGCACCCATTCACTGCTTGGGACTGCATATATGTTCCCTCTGCTTATACTGTACTGACTACCAACCCAAGCAAAACTCTGCATAAAAGTATACATAGACTTTAAATGAAAAAGGGGAAACTTCTGAAAGTTAATTCTCAGGGAAGCTTATACGCAGGTATCTAGGCTACGATTTTAAAACCACATGTGGCTAAATAAGCAGGTTAATGAATGATTATTAAACTTACAGATGGGGAGAGGATGAGTAGGTAATGAATACCTGGGAAAACGAGGGATGGTCCCTCAGACAGCATCATTAGAGAAGAGGAAGACTGTGGGAAGGCCAGATCGAGAATACCAAGGGACGAAAAGAAGGTCAGATTTAAGCTAGGCTTGAAATGGTACGCTTGCAGCTAAACAGCTTGAAAAAGCACTGCGGTATGTTTCAGCCGTATTAAAAAGTTAGATTGTGTGAAAATGAATGAAAAGGTGTTTGACTGTACCATATGTCTCGATATGTGTCTGCTTATAATACTCTTCTCCATCTTTTGATGCCATGATTTCTAGAAAATATATACTACCATTCAGAAGTTTGGGGTCAGTGAGATAAGGAAATTAATGCTTACATTAAATTGATCAGAAGTGACATTAATAGCATTTATAATGTTTCAAAACATTATAACTTCTGTTCTATTCATCAAAGAATCTAGAAAACAATAAGTGAATTATGTGACACTGAAGATTAGAAAAAAACGTCTACTGAAAATTCCAACCTGATCTCACGGCAATTCGTACGTATTTTACGAGGTGGGTAATTCGTACAAATTTGTTCTAAATCGTACGTATTTTAAGAGTTGCCAATTCGTATGAATTTGTACGAATGACCTAAACCTAACCCCGCCCCTAAACCTACCCGTCACGGGGTTTTAGACAAATCGTACAAGATCGTACGAGTGAGGTCGTACGAATTAGTACGAATTAGCACGAATTTGGCACCTCGTACGAATACGTACGAATTGGTTGTGAGACTGTGCTGGAAAATTCAGGTTCCACCACAAGAATAAATTACATTGTAAAATGTATTCAAATAAAAAGCATTTTTTGTAAAAAATATTAGTTTTTTATTACTGTATTTTATCAGCCCGACACCAAACTTTTGAATGCTTGAGTACATACAGTAAATATACTTTTTTTAAATTTTTAATAAAATTCCAGTTACCACCTCTCTGTCCCTATATTAATTGCATGCAAACAGCATTATATTTTGTGAATTACGAGCTCAACTCACATTCAAAAATGTGCAGTATGACAGTGACTTTAACAAATGTCACAGTGCACATTTAGCACGTGGTTAGCAACTTTTTTCTTTGTAGGTCAGTGAATAAGCCTGCAATAACTGTGCCAAAAGTGTTGGAACCCTACAGTGCAGTTTATCAAAACTATAGAAACGTAGAATTAATTATTAACTGGCTAACCTTGTAAATGCCTTGATTGCAGCCATTGTAAGTGCTTTCCATGGTGTAGCTTCGAAGGACTCCGATCTCTCTCCAAACGACCACACGTGCTGTGGACGCCCGAGATTTTTCCACCAGATAGTTGCAGTTGTTGAAGGAGAACGCAGGAGCTATTCTGTCCAGAGTTTTAGCGATAGTCTGTCAATACAAACAATATACAAGCTTTAAAAAAATGTACAGTATTTCATTTTTATACCACTGTTTCCAATTCTAGTATTGTGTATATTTAGTTTAAGAGACTTCTTTGCATATACGGCAGACATCAGTCAGACAGCAGCTAGCGACACAATATTTTCCACATTACAGATTCCACAGATTTACATATGCCTTTAAACTATCCTTTAACACAATTCGTCACAGCCTGTATGTTGGGAAGAAACTTCCTTCGGCACTAAACTTCAAAAACTGGCTCAGAAATAAAAGTTTCACGGAGGATGGAAACAACCGTGCCAATCAGAAAACAATAAATCAGACAAAAAAGGATTCTCACTGTATATATAATACTGTAAAATAAGGACACTAAAACATATCATGCATTGTTGGCTCTTCCTGTGAGTGCAAAAATAGATTACGGGGAAGCTGTGAAACAGATTTTTATTGCTGCAAGGTTGCTCTTTCATAGCTCAGGAGATATAATTGAGTTCTCAGTTATGTGACTTTAAAGAATCCACTTTGTTTCAAACGTTTCTCCTAAAATAGAAGCAATAAAAATAGAAGCAAATGACAATGAATGTGAACACTACCATTCAAAAGTCATCCTGGAGAATCATATGAGATATGAAAGGAGATCTCATTTGTGATTTTATTTTATTATGCAGTAAGCATACCCTGTATCCCGGGTCTTCTTTCAGGGAGGCCGTGTTAATGGGAGATCCAGATTGCCACAGGGTTTCCTTCATACTGCAGCCATAAAGAAAGACATTCTTCTTCCTGGAGTGACCATGGTAATCGCAAAACACCTGTGGAATGTAACAGCACAGCAGTTTTTGAAAAAATAGGGTAGCAAAACAGCAAAACTGTACGCAAATAATGGCCAAGGACGAGGAGGTCACATGTCAGAGAGAAACAAAACCGTTATTTTGGCATTCCTGACATGACAGCAATGCAACGCTAACTTTAGACTAAGCCAAACATAATTAATCTTGTGACACAACAGACAGACACTTACGACGAGGGGAATAAAATGCTAGACAATGCATTGTGTTTTGACTCTAATTCAAACTTTGTCTCTTGACAGTGTGGCTGTTAACTGGAGACAGTGCATAACGATGAGCCTTTTTGTAAAGGCTCCTCATTCGCTGCGTTTTTCCACTGTAGGTTTTGGGGAAATGACAATGTTCCTTTGACCAGGTTCGGTGCATAATTATTACTGTGATTAAACATGAATTATGGCGTAATTGATATGTAAATCTGGCTAATTGTGTCAAAGCACTTCTGCTAGCACTAATGTTCTTCAGTTCTTCGCAACAGGTCATTCCTGCTTGATTACAGGACCGACAATGGTCATTCCCTCTCTATTCCAAATGCAATGAATTCATTTATATGCGTAATTTATTTTAAGTTAGTGCAGATGTAGTTTTTGAATGGTCAGCTTCAGTTTAGGTCATGACTTCCTGGAATGTTTGACTATTTTTACAAGCATTTTTTCTCAAAAGTGCTGGCGGACCTACTTCTGTTGCTTTGTTTTTTTCCCCACTGACTTGCATAGATAGAGCAGTGGTCCATTACTCCATTTCTAGAGAAGTGTCTTTTGAAAAAGGACAGAGGGTGGACTGGGATGGGGTAAAAGATAGAAGTTATTCTGTAGTGCTCTAACAGCATCAGGAGAAACTCAAAGGCACCAGTCAAGACTCTATGAATAGATCGGACTAAAAATAAAAAAGCTCTTAATTCTGAAGATATAAACTAGAGGTGATCTAAAACTTCATCTGTGACTCTTTCTGCAGGTTACAATATGATAACACTATCTCACGATCAATTTATACGTACTGTATTTTACGAGGTGGCTAATTCGTACAACCTCACTTGTATGATTTGTCTAAACCCCAGTGGCGGTGTAGGTCATTTGTACAAATCCATACAACTCGTAAAATTTTACAATTTAGCAAAAATCATATAAATTTGTATGAGTGAAGTCATAAGAATTCGTACAAATTAGCCATCTTGTAAAATATGTACGAATTACTGGCTGAATATGCCAGTAGGTGGCAGCAGTGACTGCGTGTATTGGTGAGGCATCAAATCATTTATTCAGCTAAATCATTCAAAACCTCTGTGTAATTCCGAAATGAAACAAGTGACTGTCTTTATGAGTGCATCATTGAATAATTTACTCAACTGATTCATTCAAAATACTGACTTGTTCCAGGGACGAAACAAGTGACTCTTCTGAATTATTGAATTGAATACTATTTAGGGTAGATAATATGCGTATTGGAATGCTAGGATTGCATATATGAGAGAGTCATTTATTTGTTTACTCAACCCAGTTTCATCAGGGTTCATTCAAAACCTCTGATTCACTCACAATCGAAACAAGTGACTGTCTTTATATGTGAGTCATTGAATACTTTAGTCAAGTCAAGTTAAGTCAGCATTATTAATAGCACTTTTTGCAATGCAGATTGTGTCAAAGCAGCTTTACAGTACTAAACAGTTTAATTCTAGGCCAGAGGTAGGCAACGTCGGTCCTGGAGTGCCGATGTCCTGTAGAGTTTAGCTCCAACCCTGAAAAAACCCTGAGGG